>CM038677.1:63015586-63221751 GCA_021605205.1 Aegilops longissima
GTCATCGCAATGCCCCTCTCCATGCAAGAAATCTGGCCAAGACAATAGCCAGGGACAAGCCAGTGAGTACTTTGAATGTACTCGCAAACATTATGATCACAGGTATAATATATAACAACCGATAATCATGCCTTGAAAATATTCTATGATCACAACGTCAGTCATAAAAATGAAATCCTTGATGCATGCATGTAGGTTATTAATAAGTAACAACAAATATGTAATGACGGAGCAGAAAGCAATGCCACAGTCGGGCGTCTGAGCGACACCACATAAAGGGCTTATAAATAAAATAAAAGCAATGCCACAGTCGGGCGTCTGAGCGACACCACATAAAGGGCTTATAAATAAAATAAAAGCAATGCCACAGTTAGGCGTCTGAGCGACACCACATAAAGGGCTTATAAATAAAATAAAAGCAATGCCACGATCGAGGCGTCGAGCGACACCACATAAAGGGCTTATAAATAAAATAAAAGCAATGCCACGATCGAAGGCCCGAAAGCGACACCATATAAAGGGCTTATAAATAAAATAAAAGCAATGCCACAGTCGGGCGTCTGAGCGACACCACATAAAGGGCTTATAAATAAAATAAAAGCAATGCCACAGTCGGGCGTCTGAGCGACACCACATAAAGGGCTAATAAATAAAATAAAAGCAATGCCACAGTCGGGCGTCTGAGCGACACCACATAAAGGGCTTATAAATAAAATACATTCATAGTGAATATCCAGGAGGTAGAACCGTCCCAGGGATACCCAATAAATCAAGTAACGGCAATAGTTAGTCCATGATAAAAATAATCATAATCATCATAATCAACACAAGTCATAAATCATGATCCATGTTCTGGTTTAGTAGTTTCTCCCCCGAAGACCGACACTAAGACCGAGACTTGACCTAACCCAGACTGCAGTCCTTCACCATGGACACGGCTATCCGAATAGGTTTAATCTCTGCAGAGGGTGTACTCTTTACCCACGAGTAACGGATTTCTTTAGTCCATCGGGACTAATTCCGCCTACGGCCTTTTAATTGAAAACACACCTGACTTGCACACACCAGCTCAACTTACCGGTGTCTCGAATCACCCATGACACTTGTTAAGCAAAACTCTAAGTGGGGAGGCTACAACCTCGCGTAGCATGGGATCAAATTTATATCGCGTGCTCTAAGGGGTGGCCTCCCCTCTCGGTCTCAACCGGAAACACCCATGCCCCCGGACCAGGTGGCATGCCTATCGGCTTCAACTGATATCTTCCACCATGGCCTCTCTGTACGGTGTGTGCTTGAAAGGGGTTGACAATTGACTGAGCCGTACCCTTCGTATGGTAGGGACGAGTGGTAGTACGAGACAAGTATGGGGGTTACTGGAACAAGACTCGATCTATGGTCGAATCAGGAGGTTTAAGCATTCCCTGCATGATTAGCATAACAAAAATATTTCAAAAAACAGGATCACCGCTCATTATACCTTACGATGCCATACCGGACATAACCGTCCCAACGGAGACGGGCGACAAGCTCACGCCTACCCAAGGCAGAGGCCTTCCCGGATTCCTTTCCGTCATGCATGTAAGGCACATGAGGATGATTACCATCACAAGTATATTCATTTCCATCAGCAAGGAAAAATCACAAATATGCCTTCATGCAAAAGATCACATCACCACATAAAATAACGAGCTTTTCCGATGCAAGGTGGCGTTATAACCGCGCCAACTAACACACCAAAAATATTATGCCATGGTTCAGGATGCTTGCCTTCAAGGTGTGGAGAGGTGGGTGCTCTCCAAAACTTTTGAAAGTTTTCTCCTCTCTCCAACAATCCTATTTTGAAAATATTGGAATTAACACACCATTTCAAAACAGCACAAAAAAGTTGTTTGAAATTTTTCCAATGAATCTTAAAATAAACTAGACGGAATTTGAGAGATGTAGGAAAAAGAATCAATTCATTTGGAGTTATATTTAAAAAGTTATAGTCAGTCAAAGATTTGATCAAAAATCTGTTTTTAAAATAAAACAGAAAAGAAAACGTTTCGGGCAGAATACGTCTTAAAAAAGGGGAGACATACTCAGGGTTTTGCGCTTCCACTTAAACACGTGGAGGCGGGGCTAGGTCTCTGACAGTGGGTCCAGGGGGCCCACTGGTCAGGTTTGACCAGTCCATCCCTCCCTCCTCTTCCTCTGCCCGAACGGCAGCGAGGCAACGGCGATCAACGCCGGCGAACGGCGGCTTCCCGCGGCTCCAGAGGGTCGGGATGGATTCGCAAGACCGGGGCGGTCCTCCCGGTAGTCGTTGGGTCGGCGGGGACGAAGTGAGTTGCCGGCGGCGAGCTTCGCGGCGGAGGAGGCTTTCGGGAGCAAAGTGGGTTTGGGGCTACGGTGGCTCCCGATCAAAATCGAGCAGGGGGACGGGCTCACGGGAGGAACAGAGAGCTTCTGGTGTAGAGAGTGGAGAGGGGGAGGCCCTGGTGGTGCCGGAGTGGCTGGGGCAGTGGCAGCGGCAGGAGTTGCCGGAGACGAGGAAGAAGGCCTCCCCGGGTCGATTGGCTGCCATGGGAGAGCTAGGGGAGCATGCTGAGGCTATGCAGCTAACAAAACGCGCTCGGGGCCTCCTTTTTATAGTGCAACGAGGTCGGTTTGCGGCAGCCAGGGATAAGCTCGTCGGCGAACCGCCTCCCTGTATCTTGGGCGACTTGGCGGGGCTGAGGATGGCGGTGGGAGCTAGTAGACGAGCGGAGCACTGCTCCAGGGAGAGCTGGCGAGCGGGAGTGGCTCGGGCGGCGCCGACACGGCCGGGGTCTGCATGCGGCCGTCCGGACGGTGGCGCTGTGGGGTGCCAGGGGTGGTCGGGGTGGCGTGGCGGTGCAGGGGGATACGTGGCGCGCTAGCTGCTGTTGGCCAAGGGCCAGAATTGGGTGTGGGGCGAGACGCGGTGGCTCGGGCGCACGTGCGTGCCAAACGCACGCTCTGGGCGCGCCTAGAGCATGCCCGGGACGTGCTCGATGAAAAGCCAGTGCATGCTAGAGGTCGCGGGTGAGGCTGGCAAGAGACAGGGCTAGGGTAGGGTTAGTCAGAAGGTAAATGGGCATGGTGGTTAGGTCAGGTGGCCAAGTTCATAAAGTAAACTTGAAACCATGCCAAATCTGGCTATGCACTCAGGGTGTTTGTCAAAATGCCCAGGGCATCTAGGCAATACTTGGGGTGGCCAAATTCTCCAGATCAGTGTCTCTTTGGATAGACAAGAGGGTGGTGAGGTTAGTTTGACAAAAGAAGAAACTTGTTAGTGCAAGTTTTGCAAAACCTCAGTTCTGGACAGAAAGCAAATGGAAATGTTGCAAGCACTTAGAATCATTCCATAGGTCCACTCTCCTGGACTTAAGGGTTTGGCAAGGAGGACTATCAGTAGAAAAAGGAATCATGGATCAAGGAGCAACTAAAAAGGTGGTTGCTGTACAAAACCTCCAGTTGGACCAGAATGGAAAAGAGGATGGTTTACTCAAATCTTTCAAAGAACATCATTAGGTTTTTGCACAAAGTTGATTTATATAATCCTGTTGACATCCCAAAATTTTGGTAGAAGTATTAAAGAAATATTTGAATAGGTTGTATTGCAAAAATGCTCTCTGGACCAGATTTGAAAATATGGTGTAGAGCTCAAAATAATCAATGGGAAGAAGATATTTTTGCACAAAAGTGGTTCAAATACTCCATATGACATCTCCAATTTTTGGTGGGATTTTTGAATGAATTTATAAAAGGGTTGTAGTACAAATGGAACCATGAAACTATGGGAAACATTTTTTCAAGAAAATAAAGATCAGGGAGAATATTATATAATTTATTCTTCTGATAAAAGAAAATATTTTCTTGAGAGGGCAAACAAGTCCAATATCATAAGTGAAGGGTTTTAAATTTTAGGGAGTAACTCCAAGATAACCAAGAAAAGAATGGTTTTGAAATCAAGAAAAACCAAGAAAAGAAAAGTTAAAATTCCTGGCAAGATTTTAATTAACAAAACAAGGTTAAAATTTTTGGGGTGTCACAAAACCCTAGCCCTTTTCTTGGGAGAAGAGGCAGGGGCCGACGGATGTTATGCTTTTCATGGAGTCGGCCTCGGTGAAAACCTTAGTGAAGTTCACAGTGAACAATACACAATGACAACCCAAGTAAAACAAAATGCAAATAACACAGTGAAACTGGGTTACATGATCTAGACTTGACGGCTAGCAACAACAGATGGAGAACTACTTGAATGTGCCTTAGTCATTCTCATTTTGAAATTTACATATTTCACTAGACAAAAAATCTGAACTCATGAATGCATTTCCATCGAATTTGTGTAATTTGCATGAAGTCTTGCCAAATTTAGAAATTTTCTCGCGTTCTCATTATCTGCGACTAAAAATTGTTGGACGAAAACGGTAGCAAATTTAGATACATTTGCACATAGCAAGATTCAACTATGAGCATCACAAATCCAGGTTCGTCTCCAATACAAACTTGTCATAGTGAGTTGCCAAAATCCAGCTAGTTAACCAACGAAGAAAATAAACACACCCACACACATAGCACCTATTCCATCTTGTCCACCGCGATGAATCCTTTGATCAATGATGACCCACAAGTATAGGGGATTGCAACAATCTTCGAGGGTACTATTTCACCCAAATTTATTGATTCGACACAAGAGGAGCCAAAGACTATGTATGACCCTTAGTAATTGAGTTGTCAATTCAACCGCACTTGAAAATTTATTTCTCTGCAGCAAAGAGTTTAGTAGCACAGTAGTATGATAGTTTGATAGTAGTGGTAACAGTAGCAACAGTAACAATAACAATGACAGTAATAGTTTTGTAGTAATTATAATAGCAGCAACAACAGTAGTAACTTAGCAAAGACAATATGAGAAAAAACGTAGGCAGGATCAATGATGGATATTTGTATGGATGATATTCATCAAGCAACAGCCACAACCTAGAGAAATACATAATAGCTATAATTCATCAATTCAATGCAGACATGTATTCTATATATAGTCATACACGTGCTTATAATTAGAACTTGCATGTCATCTTTTGTCCTACCCTCGCGTGGCAGTGGGGTCCATAAGGAAATCTAATGGTAATTAAGACCTCCTTTTAATATAGAATCAAATCAACACATTAACACATAGTGACTACATGAACTCCTCATACTATGGTCATCACCTGTGTGAATCCCAGTTATTTTCACCTTGGGGTGTGCGGATAATAACATGTAATAGGTGCATACAACTTGCAAGATAGGATCTAAAACTCACTTATATTCATGAAACCATAATAGTTTTGGATATGAAATCATGACACTCGAGACCTAGTGACAAGAATTAAGCATAGCAAAGTCATAACAATATCAATCTCAAAACATAGTGGTTATTAGGGATCAAGCCCTAACAAATTGACTCGATTACATGACAAATCTCATCCATCTCCATCATTGTTCAGCAAGCCTATGAAGGAATTACTCACTCTAGGTGGTGAGCATCATGGAGTTGTTGATGAAGAAGGGTTGATGATGACGACAACGACGAACCCCCCTCTCCGGAGCCCCCAACGGACTCCAGAACAGCCCTCCCAATGAAGAACAGGAGGTGGGGGCGGCTCCGTATCATAAAACGCGATGAAACTTCTCTTTTTTTTCTCTCGAGAAGACGGAGTTTATGGAGTTGGAATTAGGTCAGACGGCCGCCTCTGGGCCCCACAAGACATCACAGAGCGCCTTATTGTCTCGTGCACATTAGGTGGTCCCATCTGGTGGATCTTCGTTTCAGTATTTTATATTTATTCAATAAAAAACCTCCGCAAAGTTTTGTCCAATTCCAAGAATTTTTATTTATGCACAAAAACAATACCATGGTTGTTCTGCTGAAAACAACGTCAGTCCGGGTTAGTTTCATCCATATCATGCAAATTAGAGTCCAAAATAAAAGAAAAAGTGTTTGAAAAAGTAGACACGTTGAAGACGTATCAATCAACACCGCCACACCGAGGCACCAATGCTGGCACGATCCTACTGAAGGAAATATGCCCTAGAGGCAATAATGAAATTATTATTTCTATTTCCTTGTATCATGATAAATGTTTATTATTCATGCTAGAATTGTATTAACCGGAAACTTAGTACATGTGTGAATACATAGACAAAACAGAGTGTCCCTAGTATGCCTCTACTTGACTAGCTCGTTAATAAAAGATGGTTATGTTTCCTGACCATAGACATGTCTTGCCATTTGATGAACGGGATCACATCATTAGAGAATGATGTGATGGACAAGACCCATCCGTTAGCTTAGCACAAATGATCGTTTAGTTTTATTGCTAATGCTTTCATCATGACTTATACATGTTCCTCTGACTATGAGATTATGCAACTCCCGAATACCGAAGGAACACCTTGTGTGCTATCAAACGTCACAACGTAACTGGGTGATTATAAAGATGCTCTACAGGTGTCACCGAAGGTGTTTGTTGGGTTGGCATAGATCGAGATTAGGATTTTTCACTCCGTGTATCGGATAGGTATCTCTGGGCCCTCTCGGTAATGCTCATCACTATAATCCTTGCAAGCAATGTGACTAATGAGTTAGTTGCAGAATGATGCATTACGGAACGAGTAAAGAGACTTGGAAGTAATGAGATTGAACTAGGTATGATGATACCGACGATCCAATCTCGGGCAAGTAACATACCAATGACAAAGGGAACAACATATGTTGTTATGCGGTTTGACCGATAAAGATCTTCGTAGAATATGTAGGAACCAATATGAGCATCCAGGTTCCGCTATTGGTTATTGACCGGAGATGTGTCTCGGTCATGTCTACATAGTTCTCGAACCCGTAGGGTCTGCACGCTTAACGTTCGATGACGATTTGTATTATGAGTTATGTGATTTGATGAACCGAAGTTTGTTCGGAGTCCCGGATGAGATCACGGACATGACGAGGAGTCTCGAAATGGTCGAGAGGTAAAGGTTGATATATCGGAAGGTAGTGTTCGGACACCAGAAGGGTTCTGGAGTGGATCGGGTACATACCGAAGTACCAGAGGGGTTACTGGAACCCCCCGGGGAAAGATATGGGCCTTATGGGCCATAGAGGGAGGCTAACCAGCCCACAAAGGGCTGGTGTGTCCCCACAAGGGAGGAGGCCGAATTGGACTTGGGAAGGGGGCACCACACCCCTTTTCTTCTCCTACTCCCTCTCCTTCCCATTTTCCCCCTTCGTTAGAAGGAAAAAAAGGGTGGGGCCGAATCCTACTTGGACTGGAGTCCTAGTAGGACTCCCCTCTCCCTGGTGTGCCCGTTGTTGGCTGGCCTCCTCCTGCCCTCCTTTTTATATATACGGGGGCAGGGGGCACCCCGAAGGCACAACAGACAATCTCTTAGCCATGTGCGGTGCCCCCCTCCATAGTTACACACATCGGTCATATCGTCGTTGGGCTTAGGCGAAGCCCTGCGCTGGTAACTTCATCATCACCGTCGCCACGCCATCATGCTGACGGAACTCTCCCTCGGCCTCAACTAGATCAAGAGTTCGAGGGACGTCATCAAGCTGAACGTGTGCTGATCGCAGAGGTGTCGTATGTTCGGTACTTGGATCGGTTGGATCGAGAAGACGTTCGACTACATCAACTGCGTTACTAAACATTTCCGCTTACGGTCTACGAGGGTACATGGACACACTCTCCCCGCTTGTTGCAGTTCATCTCCTAGATAGATCTTGGGTGTTCGTAGGTAATTTTTTTAAAATACTACGTTCCCCAACAGTGGCATCCGAGCCAGGTCTATGCGTAGATGTTATATGCACGAGTAGAACACAAAGAGTTGTGGGCAATAATAGTCATATTGCTTATCAGCAACATCTTACTTTGATTTGGCGGTATTGTTGGATGTAGTGGCCCGGACCGACATTACATGACCGCATTCATGAGACTGGTTCTACCGACGTGCTTCGCAGACAGGTGGCTAGCGGGTGTCTGTTTCTCCAACTTTAGTTGAATCAAGTTTGACTACGCCCGGTCCTTGTTGAAGGTTAAAACAACGCACTTGACGAAAAATCGTTGTGGTTTTGATGCGTAGGTAAGAATGGTTCTTGCTAGAAGCCCGTAACAGCCACGTAAAACTTGCAACAACAAAGTAGAGGACGTCTAACTTGTTTTTGCAGGGCATGTTGTGATGTGATATGGTCAAGACATGATGTGATATAATTTGTTGTATGAGATGATCATGTTTTGTTAAAGTTATCGGCAACTAGCAGGAGCCTTATGGTTGTCTCTTTATTGCATAAGATGGAAGCGCCATATAATTGCTTTACTTTATCGCTATGCGATAGCAATAGTTGCAAAAGCAATAGTTGGCGGGGCAACCATGTGATGGCACGTTGATAGAGATCAAGATGATGGAGATCATGGTGTCATGCCGGTGATAATGCATGACGGTACTTTGGAGATGGTGATCAAAGGCACAAGATGATGATGGCCATATCATGTCACATATTTTGATTGCATGTGATGTTTATCTTTTATGCATCTTATTTTTCTTAGTACGACGGTAGCATTATGAGATGATCCCTTACTAAAATTTCAAGGTATAAGTGTTCTCCCTGAGTATGCACCATTGTGACAGTTCTTCGTGCTGAGACACCACGTGATGATCAGGTGTGATAAGCTCTATGTTCACATACAATGGGTGCAAGCCAGTTTTGCACGTGCATAATACTCGGTTTGAACTTGACGAGCCTAGCATATGCAGATATGGCCTCGGAACACTGAGACCGAAAGGTCGAACGTGAATCATATAGTAGATATGATCAACATGGAGATGTTCACCATTGAAAACTACTCCATCTCACATGATGATCAGACATGGTTTAGTTGATATGGATCACGTGATCATTTAGATGACTACAGGGATCTCTATCTAAGTGGGATTTCTTAAGTAATATGATTAATTGAACTTAATATATCATGAACTTAGTCCTGATAGTTTTTGCATATCTAAGTTGTAGATCAATAGCTTGCGATGTAGCTCCCCGTTTATTTTTGATATGTTCCTAGAGAAAAATAAGTTGAAAGATGATAGTAGCAATGATGCGGAATGGGTCCATGATCTGAGGATTATCCTCATTGCTGCACCGCTAGGTGACAAACCTATTGTAGGAGCAGATGCCAACGTTATGAACGTTTGACAAGCTCGATATGATGACTGCTTGATAGTTTAGTGCGCCGTGATTTATGGCTTAGAACCGGGACTTCAAAAACATTTTGAACGCCATGGAGCATATGCGATGTTCCGAGAGCTAAAATTGGTATTTCAAACTCATGCCCGAGTCGAGAGGTATGAGACCTCTGACAAGTACTTTGCCTACAATATGGAGGAGAATAGCTCAACCAGTGAGCGTGTGCTCAGAATGTCTGAGTACTATAATCGCTTGAATCAAGTGGGAGTTAATCTTCCAGATAAGATAGTGATTGACAGAGTTCTCTAGTCACTATCACCAAGTTAATAGAACTTCGTGATGAACTATAATATGCAAGGGATAACTGAAACGATTCCCAACCTCTTCGCGATACTGAAATCGTCGAAGGTAGAAATCAAGAAAAAGCATCAAGTGTTGATGGTTGAAAAGACCACTAGTTTCAAGTAAAAGGGCAAGGGAAAGAAAGGGAACTTCAAGAAGAATGGCAAGCAAGTTGCCACTCCCGTGAAGAAGCCCAAAGCTAGACCTAAGCCTGAAACTGAGTGCTTCTACTGCAAAGGGAATGGTCGCTGAAAACTAGACTACCCCAAATACTTGGCGGATAAGAAGGATGGCAAAGTGAACAAAAGTATATATGATATAAATGTTATTGATGTGTACTTTACTAGTGTTCATAGTAGCCCCTGGGTATTTGGTACTGGTTCAGTTTCTATGATTAGTAACTTGAAATAGGAGTTACAAAATGAACAGAGACTAGTTGAGGGCGAGGTGACGATGTGTGTTGGAAGTGATTCCAAGGTTGATAAGATCACCATCACACACTCTCTTTACCTTCGGGATTAGTGTTGAACCTAAAATAAATTTTATTTGGTGTTTGCATTGAGCATAACATGATTGGATCATCTTTATTGCAATATGACTATTCATTTAAGTCAAAGAATAATTGTTATTCTGTTTACATGAATAAAACCTTCTATGGTCATACACCCAAGGTGAATGGTTTATTGAATCTCGATCGTAGTGATACACATATTCATAATATTGATGCCTAAAGATGCAAAGTTGATAATGATAGTGCAACATACCTGTGGCACTGCAGTTTAGGTCATATTGGTGTAAAGCACGTGAAGAAACTCCATGCAGATGGACTTTTGGAATCACTTGATTATGAATCATTTCATGCTTGCGAATCATGCCTCATGGGCAAGATGACTAAGACTCTGTTCTCTGGAACAATGGAGCGAGCCACTGAATTAATGGAAATAATACATACTGATGTATGCGGTCCAATGAGTGTTGAGGCTCGCGGCGGGTATCATTATTTTCTGACCTTCGCAGATGATTTAAGCAGATATGGGTATATCTACTTAATGAAACACAAGTCCGAAACATTTGAAAAGTTCAAAGAAATTTAGAGTGAAGTGGAGAATCATCATAACAAGAAAATAAAGTTTCTACGATCTGATCGCGGAGGCAAATGTTTGAGTTACGAGTTTGACCTTCATTTAAAAACAATGTGGAATAGTTTCACAACTCATGCCACCTCGAACACCACACCATAATGGTGTGTCCAAACATTGTAATCGTACTTTATTGGATATGGTGCAATCTATGATGTCTCTTACCGATTTACCACTATTGTTTTGGGGTTATGCATTAGAGACAGCTGCATTCACGTTAAATAGGGCACCATCTAAATCCATTGAGACGACACCATATGAACTGTGGTTTAGCAAGAAACCTAAGCTGTCATTTCATAAAGTTTGGGGCTGTGATGCTTATGTGAAAAGGCTTCAACCTGATAAGCTCGAACCCAAATCAGAGAAAAATGTCTTCATAGGATACCCAGAAGAGACTGTCGGGTACACCTTATATCACAGATCCGAAGGCAAGATCTTTGTTGCTAAGAATGGATCCTTTCTAGAAAAGGAGTTTCTCTCGAAAGAAGTGAGTGGGAGGAAAGTACAACTTGATGAGGTAATTGTACCTTCTCCCGAATTGGAAAGTAGTTCATCACAGAAATCAGTTCCAGTGATTCCTACACCAATTATTGAGGAAGCTAATGATGATGATCACGAAACTTCAGATCAAGTTACTACCGAACCTCGTAGGTCAACCGAAGTCCGGTCCGCACCAGAGTGGTACAGTAATCCTGTTCTAGAAGTCATGTTACTAGACCATGACGAACCTACGAACTATGAGGAAGCGATGATGAGCCCAGATTCCGCAAAATGGCTTGAGGCCAAGAAATCTGAGATGGGGTCCATGTATGAAGAACAAAGTGTGGACTTTGGTTGACTTGCCCGATCTCGGCAATCCATTGAGAATAGATGGATCTTCAAGAGGAAGATGGACGCTGATAGTAGTGTTACTATCTACAAAGCTCGAATTATTGAAAAACAGTTTTCGACAAGTTCAAGGTGTTGACTACGATGATATTTTCTCACTCGTAGTGATGCTTAAGTCTGTTCGAATCATGTTAGAAATTGCCACATTTTATGAAATCTGGCAAATGGATGTCAAAACTACATTCTTCAATGGATTTCTTAAGGAAGAGTTCTATATGATGCAACAAGAAGATTTCTTAAAGGTGCTAACAAAGTATGCAAGCTCCAACGATCCATTTATGGACTGGTGCAAGCATCTCGGAGTTGGAATATACGCTTTGATAGTGTGATCAAAGCATATGGTTTTATACAGACTTTTGGAGAAGCCTGTATTTACAAGAAAGTGAGTGGGAGCACTACAGCCTTTCTGATAAGTTTATGTGAATGACATATTGTTAATCCGAAATGATGTAGAATTTTATAGAAAGCATAAAGGAGTGTTTGAAAGGAGTATTTCAAAGAAATTCCTCGGTGAAGCTGCTTACATATTGGGCATCAAGATCTATAGATATAGATCAAGACGCTTGATAAGATTTTTCAATGAGTACATACCTTGACAAAATTTTGAAGTAGTTCAAAATGGAACAGTCAAAGAAGGAGTTCTTGCCTGTATTGCAAGGTGTAAAGTTGAGTAAGACTCAAAAACATGACCACGGCAGAAAATAGAAAGAGAATGAAAGTCATTCCCTTTGCCTCAGCCATAGGTTCTATAAAGTATGCTATGCTGTGTACCAAACCTATTGTATACCTTTGCATGTTTTTGGCAAGGGAGTACAATAGTGATCTAGGAGTAGATCACTTGACAGCGGTCAAAACTATCCTTAGAAGACTAAGGAGATATTTCTCGGTTATGGAGGTGATAAAGAGTTCGTTGTAAATATTTACATTGATGCAAGCTTTTACACCGATCTGAATGACTCTGAGTCTCAATCTGTATACATATTGAAAGTGGGAGCAATTAGCTAGAGTAGCTCCATGCAGAGCATTGTAGACATAGAAAATTTGCAAAGTACATACGGCTCTGAATGTGACAGACCCATTGACTAAGCTTCTCTCACAAGCAAAACATGATCACACCTTAGTACTCTTTGGGTGTTAATCGCATAGCGATGTGAACTAGATTACTAATTCTAGTAAAACCCTTTGGGTATTAGTACATGGCAATGTGAACTAATCACATGGTAATGTGAACTATTGGTGTTAAATGACATGGTGATGTGAACTAGATTATTGACTCTAGTGCAATTGGGAGACTCAAGGAAATATGCCCTAGAGGCAATAATAAAGTTATTATTTATATTTCCTTATACCATGATAAATGTTTATTATTCATGCTAGAATTGTATTAATCGGAAACTTAGTACATGTGTGAATACATAGACAAAACAGAGTGTCCCTAGTATGCCTCTACTTGACTAGCTCGTTAATCAAAGATGGTTATGTTTCCTGACCATAGACATGTGTTGTCATTTGATGAACCGGATCACATCATTAGAGAATGATTTGATGGACAAGACCCATCCATTAGCTTAGCACAAATGATCGTTTAGTTTTATTGCTAATGCTTTCATCACGACTTATACATGTTCCTCTGACTATGCGATTTTGCAACTCCCGAATACCGGAGGAACACCTTGTAGCGATCCGACCTCAAACGGTCAACTCTCTGTGCATAAGTGTCATCCCTGGATCGGTAATGCTAACACACACAGTACTTGAAGGATTTATAACAAAGTGCAATCACACACTTATTACATCGAATGTCTAAAAGAGAGCTTATTACAATAATATAGCTTAAGGCCATCTAAATAAGATAACTTCGGAAGCATCGAAGGTAAATGAGTCCATCAACTCCAACGGTATAGCTGAGTGCACGACAACGACCTAGCACACCTTACTCTTCATCTGAAAAGTCTGCAACATAATATGTTGCAGTCCGAAATGTGTCATCACATGGAATATGCTGGCAATATAACACTGTAGAGCAATGAACAGAATAACTGCTAACACTACATGCATATATGGCTGGTGGAAAGCTCTATGGTTATCATTTCGCGTAAAGCCAATTTTTCCGTACTGCAAAGGAATATATTTTATTTAACTAACAAGTTGGTTGATAAAAAAATTGAGAAGGTTCCTCCAACTCAATCACAATTAAATAGTATTAATGACCCACCAAATTAAATTAAGAGTGATGAGATCAACATGATAATCCAAGAACCAGATACTAAAGATGTCCATAACCAGGGGCACAGCTAACCATGATTAGTTTGTACACTCTTCAGAGGTTTGCGCACTTTTCCTCACAAGACTCGATCTCCTCCGTTGAATTTCTCGCACTGCATGATGTTTGAGAAACGGATGACCGAGACATAGTCTTTCCGAAGAGGTCCCCTTAATCGATTGATAGGCCGGTACACCTACAATCCCCTACATCTGCTAGCCCATCATGGAAAGGTTTCCCACAACTTACTCAACTATGCCAGAGCCCTGCACACGGAAGTTTCTAGCATGAATAATCTTATGATCCCTTTGAGCCTGGGTGTCGAACCATAGGATGATCACACGGGTACTCCGGGATATCCCAGGACAACGTTGGATTGCTCCAGGTGCCCAGACAACCACTCGGTGCTCCACGGTGCCTCAACCAACCCACCCAGATGTGTATTAAAGTAGCCACCTTAAGTGAACCATTAATTAACAACTCTCACATCTATCATGCATACACTCAACCAATCCACGCCTACGAGCATAACATAGCAGTATAAGCATAACGTAGAAGTAACTCCCAATGTTTGATATAAAGGACAATAGGTTCTACCTCATCAACTACTTCCCAAAACCCACATGTTTAACAGATCCTACTCATGCAATGTTTGAGGATTGGAACTAATGGATAAAAACTGGGTGACAAAGGGGCATGACCAAAGTGTTACTTGCCTTGCTGACGATCTGCAAACCCTAGAGACTCGTAGTAGCACAGTTCGCACTCCGGAAATTCTATCGCAAACAAACAATAACATACATAAGCACTCAAGCATAGATGCAAGGGTAAAACTCAGATGAGAAAGTTCAAACTGAAAGTCCAACTGAAGTGCTTCGATTTGCAAAAAGAATCAATCAAATCGGAACTACGAAACTCAAACTTCGATCAAAAGAAGTTTGAATTCAAATCTGCTTGAAACAAAATTTTAAGTTGTCAAAATCATGTTCAAGTTGGTTAAATGGAAAGAGGGCTTCGAGACAAAGATTTTGGCGTAGGTTTCACTGGATTTGGACGAACGGTTAAAAAGTTGCGAGGGTTTGAAGATCAGGGGCTAATCTGTGATGAAAAATAATCGTAGATAGGTCCCTGGCCGAAAATAAAATAAAAAGAAAAAGACTATCGAACAAACGGTCGCTAATAGAAACAAACGAACGAACATGTTCGCGAACAGAGACGTGCGGCCGAACGTTCTCTAAATAGAGCCGATTGAAAAAACCGAGAAAACCCTAACCGTAAAAAATAAAACCGATCTAAATCTGAACCAAAAAAACGGCGGCGGTAGCGGTTTTTACCGGTTCTCCGAGAAAAACCGGAGGCGACGACGATGAGTCCCATGGCGGCGCAAGCAACGACGAGGCGGTGGGGCGGCGGGTTCTTGGGCTGCGGCGGCGGCAGTCTGGCGTCAAGCGGCGGCGGCGGCGAAAAAGGCAATGCAGCAATGCGGCGGCGGCGGCTGCGGCTCAGGGTGGGAGGAGAGGCGGCGGGGCTGCAACTTTTAAAGGGGGTGGGGGCGGCGCTGGCTTGGGGAGGGGGCCGGCCCCGTTGAGGAGTCCGGCTAGGACTCCCCTCGGCGTCCGTGCGCGGCACGGCGACGGTGAAGGCGGCGGCGCGCGGGAGTGGGCCGGCTGGATTTCGGCCCAGTCGGACAGTATTTTTTTAATAAAATAAAATTCCACCGAAAAACAAAAATCCTAATAAAATATAAAAATAATAAAATATAAAAATTCTAAAAATGCCAAAAACAATTTTCACCGCCTAAATAAAATATTTAGAACAAGGTGAACATTTTGTGGCCTAAAAATGCAATTTTGAAAAATGCATATTTTTCTAATTCAAATAAAATCTCGAATAAAATCCAAAGAAAATATTTATTTGATTTTAAAAATTTTCCTCCAGTATTTCTCTCTTTTTGAAGAAGTCATATTATCTCCTCTCTTTTACTTTAATGTTTGAAATATTCGGAGAGAAAAATTATTAAAACCAAAATGATCCTCTTTTCAAATGTGAGAAAATTCAAATATGAAAATAAATGAAATCCCCAACTCTCTCCGTGGGTCCTTGAGTTGCTTATATTTTCTAGGATCACAACCAAAATGCAAATAAAAATATGATATGCGTATGTTGACCTAGGTATAACATCCAAATTGAAAATTTGGGATGTTACAAACCTACCCCCCTAAAGATGAATCTCGCCCTCGAGATTCGGGTTGGCTAGAAAATAGGTGCGAGTGGTCTTTCCGTAGGTTTTCCTCTCGTTCCCAGGTGGCTTCCTCCTCAGTATGGTGGCTCCACTGAACTTTGCAAAACTTGATAACCTTGCTGCGTGTAACTCGGCTAGCAAACTCGAGAATCTTGACAGGTTTCTCCTCGTAGGTTTGGTCACTGTCCAACTGGATTGCTTCCAGGGGCACTGTATCTCTCAGAGGAATATCGGCCATCTCTGCATGGCACTTCTTCAAGTGGGAAACTTGAAACACATCATGAACTCCTGACAGTCCTTCGGGTAACTCCAACTTGTAGGCGACTTCTCCCATACGTTCCAAAACTCGGTATAGTCCTACAAATCTCGGGGCTAACTTTCCCTTAACTCCAAATCATTTAAATCCTCGCAGAGGTGACACATGAAGATATGCTCTTTCTCCGATTTCATAGACTAACTCCTTGCATTTTGAGTCTGCATAACTTTTCTGCCTGGACTGAGCTACCTTCAGTCTATCTTGAATTAACTTAACCTTCTCTTCAAACTCCTTGATCAAATCTGGTCCAAACAACTGACGGCCTCCAACTTCATCCCACATTAATGGTGTCCTGCACCTTCTACCATACAAAGCTTTTGAAAGGTGCCATCTTCAAACTGGCTTGGTAACTGTTGTTGTATCAGAACTCCGCATAAGGCAAATTATCATCCCAACTAGATCCATAATCTGGCGCACAAGCTCTCAACATGTCTTCCAAAATCTGATTGACTCTCTCGGTCTGTCCATCTGTCTGCAGATGAAAGGCTGTACTGAACTCTAGCTTGGTACCCAAAGTATGGTGCAACTGATGCCAAAACTTCAAAGTAAACTGAGTCCCTCTATCGGATACGATGGTCCTCGGAACTCCATGCAGACAAATGATCCTAGTCATATATATCTTGTCCAACTTCACACTTGTATAGGCGGTTTTCACTGGGATAAAGTGAGCTACTTTGGTGAGAATACATCTTGGTGTTTCCGAGGAGAATCGATTATGGCGAGTCATGAGCTTCGTGAAGTATTAACTTCCTGATCTCAGCATTATTGGGTACATAAACACGACCCTCAAACCATAAAGTTTCGTGCTCATCCTCACGAAAACCTATGGCTTTTCCTTTGCTCATCTTCTCCTTTATCTCAGCAATTTCCTTGTCATCCTTTTTGAGCTTCTCAAATATTTCCCAATAATGTTGACTGAACCTCCATTACTGCAACAAATCCTCTTGGAACTATCTCCAAATGAAGCTCCCTGAGATCCTCAGCTAACTCCTTTGGTAATCCTCCGCTTACAAGGGTATTGACATAACTCTTCCGGCTCAAAGCGTCTGCTACGACATTGGCCTTTCCTGGATGATAATGCAGCTTCATATCATAATCCTTTATAAGTTCCAACCATCTCCTCTGCCTGAGATTCAGCTCCTTCTGCATGAAAATGTACTTCAAACTCTTATGATCCGTGTACATATCACAATAGTTTCCAATAAGAAAATGTCTCCAGGTCCTGAGCGCATGCACTATGGCTGCTAACTCCAAATCATGCGTGGCATAATTCAACTCATGCGATCGAAGTTGACGTGAGGCATATGAAACAACTCTTCCGTCCTGCATAAGTACAACTCCAAGTCCTAAGCGAGAAGCATCACAATATACTTGGAAAATCCTTGCGTATATCCGGAAGGATCAACACTGGGGCTGTAACCAAATGTTTCTTCAACTCCTGAAAACTAGCCTCACATTCTTCGGTCCATTTGAACTTGGTGTCCTTCTTTAACAACTCTGTCATGGGCTTCGCAATCTTGGAAAAATTCTCAATGAATCTCCGGTAATATCCCACAAATGATGTTCCCTGAGCTTCTCGAGAACTAAACGCAAATGATCCTTATGCTCCTCTTCGTTCTTCGAGTATACCAAAATATCATCAATGAACACCACGAAAAACTTATCCAAGAACTCCATGAACACCTTATTCATCATACTCATGAAATAGGCAGGGGCATTGGTCAATCCAAATGACATAACTATATACTCATATAGCCTGTACCTTGTGGTAAAGGATGTCTTAGGTATATCCTGTTCTCGGATCTTCAGCTGGTGGTATCCTGATCGCAGATCGATCTTGGAAAATACTTTAGCTCCTTGCAGCTGGTCAAACAAATCATTAATCATCGGTAGTGGGTACTTGTTCTTGATCGTCACTTCATTAAATGCACGATAATCAACAACCATTCTCAAAGATCCATCCTTATTCTCAACCAAGAGCACTGGGGCTCCCCACGGTGACGAACTTGGTCGAATGTAACCTTTCTCCAAAAACTCCTTAATCTGCTTCTTAATTTCCTCCAGATCAGTTGCGGGCATCCGGTATGGCCTCTTCGATATTGGTCCGGTGCCTGGCAACAACTCTATCAAAAATTCTATGTCTCGATCCGGCGGCATGCCTGGTAGTTCCTCTGGAAATACATCCGGGTAATCCTTCACTACAGGCACTTCCTCCTGAACAACTCCTGAGAGGGAATTCACTTGGGTCCTCTTCGGCGCATGCCGTGACACATACTTGATCCTTTTTCCCTCCGGGGTGGTGAGCAGAATCGACTTATTGGCGCAATCAATGTTTCCTCCATACTTCGACAGCCAATCCATGCCTAGTATTATATCCAATCCTTGTGACTCCAAAATTATTAGGTCTGAGGGGAAAACATGCCTACCTATGGTCAATGGCATATGAAAACATCCTTTGCTTGCCATATACTCCGCTCCTGGCGAGCTTACTAACATAGGTGTCTTAAGAACTTTGGTGGGCAACTTATACTTATCCACAAATCCCCTTGATATGTATGAATGCGATGCACCAGTATCAAAAAGAACGATTGCAGTAAATGACTTAACCAAAAACTTACCTATCACGGCGTCAGGCTGATCTTCAACTTCCTCCATGTTGATGTGGTTCACCTGACCTTTGGTGAAAGGGTTGGGCTTCTTCCCAGAACTTCCATTGCCATTTCCATTCTTGGCTTCAGAACACTCGGTGGCGTAGTGCCCAGTCTTCCCGCACTTGAAACAAGTAACATGACTTAGATCCCTCTTGGCGGGTGTTGCTGGGTTGGAACGGTTCTGGCTGCTGCTAGCTCCATTCCCATTTCCATTCTTGGGGCCACTATGATTATGCGAACTTCCTCCATTGTGAGTGTGGCCTCCATGGTTGTGGTGGGTGTGTCCTCTCGAGATCGGGGTAAAACGAGGTCTCTGCTGAGCTCTTGAATTGTACTTCCCTTGTCCATATTTCCTTTTTGCGGCTCTCTATCTGCTGCTGCTTCCCTTCAATCATAAGAGCCCTGTCTACCAAGTCCTGGTAGTTAGCAAATGTTGCCACCATCAACTGCATGCTCATATCATCATTCAGCCCTTCCATAAACTTCTCCTGCTTCGCGGCATCTGTGGCCGCATCATCCGGGGGATAACGAGCTAACTTACTGAACTCATCCACGTACTGCCCCACAGTACGATTTCTCTGACGTAAGTTGCAAAACTCATGCTTCTTCATACTCATAGCTCCAGTTGAGACATGGGCGGTACTGAAAGCTTTTTGAAACTGATCTCAAGTGACATTGGCTATGGGGAAAGTGGTGATGTAGTTCTCCCACCATGAGGCTGCGAGTCCATCCAGTTGGTGTGCGGCAAAACTCACCTTCTCAGCATTTGTGCAACCTGCAGTGGCCAGCTCCCTTCCAATCCTGCATAGCCAGCCATCAGCCACAATCGGCTCGGTGCTACTGGAAAACACCGACGGATTCAACCTTAGAAAATAGGTTAAGTTGTCAATTGGAGGTGGTGGCAGTGGGTTGTTGTTGTTGATGTTGTTGTTGCCTTGGTTTTGGACTAGCAACTGCATCAAGGCATTCTGCTATTGGATCAACCGAGTGAGCTCGGGTGGAAAGGCAAATCCGGTGTCACGTCTCGGAGGCATCTGATAGGTTTAGAGGGGAGAGATTAGAATAGAGTGAGGTCTAAGGAGAAATCACTACCCATATGCACATGAGACAAACACATTCATATCACACCACTCAATTCAAACAAGGGCATACAATCGATCTAGCTACCATTACAAAATACTTGGACTACTACTATATACATGGGGGAATACTACTGATAATATGGTGGTCGACTAGAAATTTTGATCGGTGGAAGACTCCATGATATCTGCTCCAGCTTCGTCTTCGTAATCATCATCACTACTGTCGGGGTCGGAGTCGGTGTCATCAATGATGATGTAGTCCTCGGGATGGTCGTCATCTTGTCCTGGCGCGGGGTCTCCCATGAATACTCCTAGCTTCCTCGTCAGGTCTTCATTCTTTTCTACTAGCACTATGATTTCCTCCTCGTATCCATCGCGTGTAGACTTGAATTCCTCTTCAAGCTCCATTTTCCTAGTCATCACCTTCTTCAGATCTATCATGCTTGCACACATTTGGTTCTCCTGGCGACGAATGTGCTGGTTTAACTCCTGGATGAAAGCTGCAATGGACTTGTCCCTCCTGGTGCTGATCATCTCCCATTGCTCATCTCGGCACCCACATATCTGGTAGATGGTGTCCTTAAGATCCTTGTGATAAACTTCGCCGATGCGTCCCATGGCGATGTGAGCTGCCATGCTCTTTCCTAGACTCCAGGTTGGTGCATCAAAGGAAAACTCTATGGGCTCAGTAACTGGCATGAATGTCCTTCCTGGAACATGAACTCGAATAATCCAATGCTCCTCTTCTGGTAAAGTGGCAGTGTAGGTCCCGGTGAAGCTTGGTATTCCGATGTTCAGGTACCTAGTGACTTCCTTCAAGTGTCGTCCAAAAGGTGTGTCTTCATCTGGTTGAGCAAACTTGTTCCTTGGGTCTGATAACCCACAAGTATAGGGGATCAATTGTAGCCTCTTTCGATAAGTAAGAGTGTCAAACCCAACGAGGAGCTAAAGGTAGAACAAATATTCCCTCAAGTTCTATCGACCACCGATACAACTGTACGCACGCTTAACGTTCGCTTTACCTAGAATAAGTATGAAACTAGAAGTACTTTGTAGGTGTTGTTGGATAGGTTTGCAAGATAATAAAGAGCACGTAAATATAAACTAGGGGCTGTCTAGATAAAGAAGCAATAAAGTAAATATAACGAGTGTGGAAAAGTGGTGGTAGGAGTTGCGGAATTGTCCCTAAGCAATTGACTATGTTACTAGACCGATAGCAAGTTTTATGTGGGAGAGGCCACTGCTAGCATGTCATCCCTGACTTGGAATTCTATGCACTTATGATTGGAACTATTAGCAAGCATCCGCAACTACTAACGTTCATTAAGGTAAAACCCAACCATAGCATTAAGATATATTGGTCCCCTTCAATCCAGATGCATCAATTTCTATGCTAGGTAGAAGCTTCTGTCACTCTTGCCCTCCAATACATAGTCCTATCAACATACAACTAACCCTATGGTGTGATCCACGCGCGCGCTCATATGATGGGCACCAAAGGAAAGCAACATAACCACAAGCAAATTAAACCAATCATAGCAATTCATCAATCACCGATAGGACAACGAAAATCTACTCAGACATCATAGGATGGCAACACATCATTGGATAATAATATGAAGCATAAAGCATCATGTTCAAGTAGAGGGTACAATGGGTTGCGGGAGAGTGGACCACTGTAGATAGATGGGGGAAGGTGATGGAGATGTTGGTGAAGATGACAGAGGTGTTGGTGTAGATCGCGGTAATGATGATGGCCCCCGGCGGCGTTCCGGCACCACCGGAAGCGAGGGTAAAAGAACCCCCCCCCTTCTTCTTCTTCCTTGACCTTCTCCCTAGATGGGATAAGTGTTTCCCCTCTGGTCCATGGTCTCCATGACGTGGGAGGGGCGAGAGCCCCTCCGAGATTGGATCTGTCTCTCTGTCTCTCTCTGTTTCTGCGTTCTGGATTCTGCCCTTTCACCGTTTCTTTTATATCCGTAGATCCGTAACTCCGATTGGATTGAAACCTTCACCACGATTCCCCGAAAATTAGCTTTCTTGCGGCAAAAGAAGAGCAGCAACCACCCGGGGTGCCCACGAGGGTCAGGCGCGCGCCCAGGGGGGCAGGCGCGCCTTCCTGCCTCGTGGCCCCCTTGGGCACCGTCTCGCGTTGATTCTTTTGGACTCCGTCCGTTTTTATCCCGTTTGGACTCCGTTTGATATGGGGTTTCTGCGAAACATAAAACATGCAACAAACAGGAATTGGCAGTGGGCACTGGATCCATATGTTAGTTCCAAAAATAGTATAAAAAGTTGCCAAAAGTATATGAAAGTTGAATAATATTGGCATGGAACAATCAAAAATTATAGATACGACGGAGACGTATCAGCATCCCCAAGCTTAATTCCTGCTCGTCCTCGAGTAGGTAAATGATAAAAAAATAATTTTTGATGTGCAATGCTACCTAGCATAATCTTGATCATGTAATCTAATCATGGCATGAATATTAAGACACGAGTGATTTAAGGCAATAGTCTATCATTTCACATAAAAACAATAATACTTCAAGCATACTAATAAAGCAATCATGTCTTTTCAAAATAACATGGCCAAAGAAAGTTATCCCTACAAAATCATATTGTCTGGCTATGCTCCATCTTCACCACACAAAATATTCAAATCATGCACAACCCCGATGACAATCCAAGCAATTGTTTCATACTTTTGATTTTCTCAAACCTTTTCAACTTTCACACAATACATGAGCGTGAGCCATGGGCGTAGCACTATAGGTGGAATAGAATATGATGATGGGGGTTATGTGGAGAAGACAAAAAAGGAGAAAGTCTCACATCGACGCGGATAATCAACGGGCTATGGAGATGCCCATCAATTGATGTCAATGCGAGGAGTAGGGATTGCCATGAAACGGATGCACTAGAGCTATAAGTGTATGAAAGCTCAAACTGGAAACTAAGTGGGTGTGCATCCAACTTGCTTGCTCATGAAGACCTCGAGCATTTGAGGAAGCCCATCATCGGAATATACAAGCCAAGTTCTATAATGAAAATTCCCACTAGTATATGAAAGCGATAACTCAAGAGACTCTCTATATGAAGAACATGGTACCTATTTGAAGCACAAGTGTGGTAAAAGGATAGTAACATTGCCCCTTCTCTCTTTTTCACTCATTTTTTTGTTTTCTCTTTTTTTTGTGGGCTTCTTTGGCCTCTTTTTTTATTTGGGCTTCTTTGGCCTCTTTTATTTTTCATAAAGTCCAGAGACTCATCCCAACTTGTGGGGGAGCAATTGTAGCCTCTTTCGATAAGTAAGCGTGTCGAACCCAACAAGGAGCTTAAGGTAGAACAAATATTCCCTCAAGTTCTATCGACCACCGATACAACTCTACGCACGCTTAACGTTCGCTTTAGCTAGAACAAGTATGAAACTAGAAGTACTTTGTAGGTGTTGTTGGATAGGTTTGCAAGATAATAAAGAGCACGTAAATATAAACTAGGGGTTGTTTAGATAAAGAAGAAATAAAGTAAATATAGCGAGTGTGGAAAAGTGGTGGTAGGAGTTGCGAAATTGTCCCTAAGCAATTGACTACGTTAATAGATCGATAGCAAGATTTATGTAGGAGAGGCCACTTCTAGCATGTCATCCCTGACTTGGAATTCTATGCACTTATGATTGGAACTATTAGCAAGCATCCACAACTACTAACATTCATTAAGGTAAAACCCAACCATAGCATTAATATATATTGGTCCCCCTTCAATCCCGTATGCATCAATTTCTATGCTAGGTAGAAGCTTCTGTCACTCTTGCCCTCCAATACATAGTCCTATCAACATACAACTAACCCTATGGTATGATCCACACGCGCTCTCATATGATGGGCACCAAAGGACAGCAACATAATCACAAGCAAATTAAACCAATCATAGCAATTCATCAATCACCGATAGGACAACGAAAATCTACTCAGACATCATCGGATGGCAACACATCATTGGATAATAATATGAAGCATAAAGCACCATGTTCAAGTAGAGGGTACAGCGGGTTGTGGGAGAGTGGACCACTGTAGATAGATGGGGGAAGGTGATGGAGATGTTGGTGAAGATGACGGAGGTGTTGGTGTAGATCGCGGTGATGATGATGGCCCCCGGCGGTGTTCCGGCGCCACCAGAAGCGAGGGGGAGAGAGCCCCCTTCTTCTTCTTCTTCCTCGACCTTCTCCCTAGATGGGAGAAGGTTTTGCCCTCTCGTCCATGGTCTCCATGGCGTGGGAGGGGCGAGAGCCCCTCCGAGATTCGATCTGTCTCTCTGTCTCTCTCTGTTTCTGCGTTCTAGATTCTGCCCTTTAACCGTTTCTTTTATAACCGTAGATCTGTAACTCCGATTGGATTGAAACCTTCGCCACGATTTTTTTCCTGAAAATTAGCTTTCTTACGGCAAAAGAAGAGCAGCAACCGACTTACGGGGTGTCCACGAGGGTCAGGCGCGCGCCCAGGGGGGCAGGCGTGCCTCCCTGCCTTGTGGCCCCCTCGGGCACCGTCTCGCGTTGATTCTTCTTCCAAAAATTCATAAATATTACAAAAATATTTTCCATCCGTTTTTATCCCATTTGGACTCTGTTTGATATGGGGTTTCTATGAAACATAAAACATGCAACAAACAGGAACTGGCACTGGGCAGTGGATCAATGTGTTAGTTCCAAAAATAGTATAAAAAGTTGCCAAAAGTATATGAAAGTTGAATAATATTGGCATGGAACAATCAAAAACTATAGATACGACGGAGACGTATCAGGGTCCGCCATCTATAGAGTAGAAAATGGAGAGGAGTCAGAAATGAGTAAAGAAGAGTGACCTATGGCTCATCTTAGTGGTCGCGTCCTACAATCAGCGTGTGCTCTGATACCATCTTGTAGCGATCCGACCTCAAACGGTCAAATCTCTATGCATAAGTGTCATCCCTGGATCAGTAATGCTGACACACACAGTACTTGAAGGATTTATAACAGAGCGCAATCACACACTTATTACATCGAATGTCTCAAAAGAGAGCTTATTACAATAATATTGCTTAAGGCCATCTAAATAAGATAATGCGGAAGCATCGAAGGTAAATGAGTCCATCAACTCCAACGGCATAGCTGAGTGCACAACAACGACCTAGCGCACCTTACTCTTCGTCTGAAAAGTCTGCAACATAATACATTGAAGCCCGAAACAGGTCAGCACATGGAATATGCTGGCAATATAGCACTGTAGAGCAATTAACAGAATAACTGCTAACACTACATGCATATATGGCTGGTGGAAAGCTCTATGGTTATCATTTTGCGTAAAGCCAATTTTTTCGTATTGAAAAGGAATATATTTTATTTAATTAACAAGTTGGTTGATAAAAATATTGAGAAGGTTCCTCCAACTCAATCCCAATTAAACAGTATTAATAACCCAACAAATTAAATTAAGAGTGATGAGATCAACATGATAATCCAAGAACCAGATACTCAAGATGTCCATAACCGGGGACACGGCTAACCATGGTTAGTTTGTACACTCTGCAGAGGTTTGCGCACTTTCCCCACAAGACTCGATCTCCTCCGTTGAATTTCTCGCACTGCATAATGTTTGAGAAACAGATGACCGAGACACAGTCTTTCCGAAGAGATCCCCTTAACCGATAGATAGGCCGGTACACCTACAAACCTCCACATCTGCTAGCCCATCATGGAAAGGTTCCCCACAACTTACTCAACTATGCCAGAGCCCATAATGGCTTGTTGCTGCACACGGAAGTTTCTAGCATGAATAATCTTATGATCCCTTTGAGCCTGGGTGGCGAACTATAGGATGATCACACGGGTACTCAGGGATATCCCAGGACAGCGCTGGATTGCTCTAGGTGCCCAGACAACCACTGGGTTCTCCTGGGTGCCTCAACCAATCCACCCAGATGTGTATTAAAGTAGCCAGCTTAAGTAAACCATTAATTAACAACTCTCACATCTGTCATGAATACACTCAACCAATCCACGTCTACGAGCATAGCATAGCAGTATAAGCATAACGTAGAAGTAACTCCCAAGGTTTGATATAAAGGACTATAGGTTCTACCTCATCAACTACTTCCCAAAACCCACATGTTTAACAGATCCAACTCATGCAATGTTTGAGGATTGGAACCAATGCATAAAAACTGGGTGATAAAGGGGCATGATCAAAGTGTTACTTGCCTTGCTGACGATCTGCAAACCCTAGAGACTCGTAGTAGCACGCTTCGCAATCCAGAAATTCTATCACAAATAGACAATAGCATACATAAGCACTCAAGCATAGATGCAAGGGTAAAACTCAGATGAGAAAGTTCAAACTGAAAGTTCAACAGAAGTGCTTCGATTTGCAAAAAGAATCAATCACATCGGAACTATGAAACTCAAACTACGATAAAAAAAGTTCAAATTCAAATCCGCTTGAAACCAAATTTTAAATTGTCAAAATCATGTTCAAGTTGGTTAAATGGAAAGATGGCTTCAAGACAAAGATTTTGATGTTGGTTTCGCTGGATTCGGACGAACGGTTAAAAAGTTGCGAGGGTTTGAAGATCAGGGGCTAATCTGCGATTAAAAATAATCGCGGATAGGTCCCTGGCCGAAAATAAAATAAAATAAAAAGGACTATCAAACGAACATTCGCTAACAAAAACAAACGAACGAACGCGTTCGCGAACAGAGACGTTCCGGCGAACGTTCGCTAAATAGAGCCGATCGGAAAAGCCGAGAAAACCCAAACCCTAAAAAATAAAACCGATCTAAATCTAAACAAAAAAACGGCGGTGGCGGTGGTTTTTACCGGTTCTCTGAGAAAAACCGACAGCGGCGGCGACGAGATCCGGTGGCGGAGCGACAACGGCGAGGCGGCGGGATGGCGCGGCTGCGGTGGCGGCGCTGGCAGTGCGTGCGACGCGCGAGGCGGCGCAGACGGGCGGTGGCAACATGCTCGTGGTGGGAGGAGAGGCGGCGGGGCTGCGGATTTTAAAGTGGGTGGGGGCGGCGCTGGCTTGGGGAGGGGGCCAACGCGGGGAGGATTCCGGCTCGGACTCCCCTCGGTGTCCGAGCACGGCATAGCGACAAGGAAGGCGGTGGCGCATGGAGGGGCACTGGTTTCGGCCCGGTCAGTCCGGGAAACTTTTTTTAATAAAATAAAATTCCGCCGAAAAAAATCCTAATAAAATACAAAGAAATTCTAAAAATGCCAAAAACAATTTTCACCGTCTAAATAAAATATTTAGAACAAGGTGAAGATTTTTCTGGCCTAAAAATGCAATTTTGAAAATGCATATTTTTCTAATTCAAATAAAATCTCGAATAAAATATTTATTTGATTTTAAAATTTTCCTCCAGTATTTCTCTCTTATTGAAGAAGTCATATTATCTCCTCTCTTTTATTTAAATATTTGAATTATTCGGAGAGAAAAATTATTAAAATCAAATGATCCTCTTTTCAAATTTGAGAAAATTCAAATATGAAAATAAATGAAATCCCCAACTCTCTCTGTGGGTCCTTGAGTTGCTTAAGATTTCTAGGATCACAACCAAAATGCAAATAAAAAAATGATATGCGTATGATGACCTATGTATAACATCCAAATTGAAAATTCGGGATGTTACACACCTTCACTACAAAAAAAGACACATCCGTGACATTTTTGGGCCGAACGAATTTTTTTCTGTCATACATATGACACTTCTATGACGATAATTGTGAAAAAACCCGGTATGACCATAGATGTGGTGGGCTCCTACTTCTATGACAAAAAATCATGACAGAAAATGGGCTTTTCGTCCTGGGCGGGCCGGAGACGCAGCTGCGTGTGCGAGGGGGAGGAAAATTTTGGGGAGTTCCCGGTTACGGTGGGAGGTTGGGGGTCGAGCGATGCGCATTTCTCTCATACACATACGCGCGCGTGTGCGAGGCGTTGGCTCTAACTGAACCCGAGCGAGGCGTTGGGCTCTAACTGAACCCGAGCGATTGCACGGCAGGCTACGCTACATCGAACCCGAAGCGATCGATTGATGGTCGTTAATCAAACCGATCGAGCGATTCCTTCGCTCCTGCCGCTAACTGAAGCTGATCGATTGGATGAACAGTGAGCGTTGCGGGGGTGGGGGTGGGGGTTTGGATGAACAGTGAGAGGTGGCGTTGCCTCTGGATGAACAGGACCCCCGTGGTGTGGAGGGCTGGATGAACAGTAGACGGTGGAGGGGTGGCCGTGGAGGGGTGGTTGAACAGGACCCCGTGGTGTGGAGGGCTGGATGAACAGTAGATGGTGGAGGGGTGCCCGCGGAGGAGTGGTTGAACAGTAGCCGGTGGAGTATCGCACGGTGGAGGCTGAATGAACGGAAGCCCGTGGAGGCTGGAGGAGGTCGACGGTAGCCCATGGAGGCTGGAGGAGGTCGATGGTGGAGATGAACAGATCCGTGGAGTCCTGCTTTTGCGGCACGCCACACCCTCCCGGCGAACAGGACCCCTGCTTTCGACCGTAGCACTCCAACACAAGTCCGTTGTCTGCTTTTGCGGTACGCCACACCCTCCCGATCAACAGACCCCTGCCGACCGTAGGAGGTCCGCTTCGCTTGTTTTGCGATACGCCACACCCTCCCAATCAACAGACCCCGCTTGATCGAGGAGGTCCGCTTCACCGCTTTTGCGGACGCCACACCCTCCCGGCGAACAGGACCCTGCTCCAACATAGGAGGTCTGTTCCTCCATTGTGCGACACGCCAGCCTCGCTTCCATCGCTGTTCCGTCCAAGCCGGTTGGCTCCCACGCCGCTGTTGCCTCCCGATGAACACGACGCATTACGTTGCCTCCCCATGAACATGACGCACTCCGTTGCCTCCCCATGAACACGACGACGAAGCTGTTTCTCCGTTCCGACCCAGCCATGTACATGAGCCCTGGCCGTACGTATGCACGAGTAGGCGTTCGAGACCCGCCCGTATGTACACATACGTGGCGATTTTCTTTATTGCACCACGGCGCCAGACGACGCGTGTACATGCTACGTGCGCGCCTCTACAACGACTAGTATGTACGGACACGTTCGCGACCAGAATGACAACGCTACGTACGCTTCGAATAGGTGGGTCCCGACTGTCAGGCACTTCCATGCGTGCGAAGATGTAGCTGATGGGTCCCAGCAGTCAGGGGGCGAATCATTTTTTTGCCCGGACGCACTTCCTTGCGTGCGAAGATGTAGCTGGTGGGTCCCAGCAGTTAGGGGGGCGAATCGTTTTTTTCGGACGCACTTCCTAGCGTGCGAAGGTGTAGCTGGTGGGTCCCAGCAATGGGGAAACGTTTTTCGCGAATACGGTGGCCCGTCCGGTGGGTCCCCGCCGTCGGTGGAGGTATAATTATTTTATGCGTAATAAGGAGGCACTTCCTTGCTGCGCCGTGGACCCACCTGTCAAGATCTCCATGCACAAGATCTTCCGATGGAAGTTGGTCGTTGACCACATTGACCACGCCACGCCGAGAGCACCACGGCGGTGGACGACGGCGAGGCCTAGGAAGGGGACGACACGAAGGCAGGAAGACTCGGCAGCTTGTTTCCCACGCGAGGGGAGTACGACCGTATGAGGGTTTACCGTTCGCCTGCCGTCACGGAGAATAACAAAGAAGTGTGGGTGAGTAGAGGGATGGCTAGGCCGGCGATGGGAGTACGCTGGGACGGTGAGGCTGCAGCAGCAGTAACAACCGCCGCGGGGAGGAGGGAGCAGCAGTCCCCGGGCGCTTGTTTGAGCGGCCGAGCAGAAGAGCAGAGATTGAAGAAGACGACGGCCGTTGGATGGACATCCAACGATCACCGCTTAAAGGCCAACCTTTTTTAGGAAAGCCTCAAATCTTTGGAAAACAGCATACATCCCATCTGCCATTATTTCTAATAATTTACAGCCCATTTTCTAATTCTTAAGGTTTTTTTGGAGCTCATATTCTTTTTGTTAGCATTACAGCCCATATTGTGGCCACAGTTAAAAATTATACGAAATTTTGCATATTTCAAAAGCGGTCCGAACTGTTTTAATCCCAAATTTTGACTCACATTCAAACTGATTTTAAAATAAATGTATATCAATATAAAATCCAACAAATTCTCCATGCATAAAAATTGATGTAATTTAAAATCTTGAAATGAAAAAAAAGATATTTGAAACTAATTGCGGTTTGATGTGTTTTAAAATGTAAAGCCAATTTCTCATTACCGATGGGCCATTTTCTCGCCAAATTAATGAAAGCTCTCCTCGTCTTGAAAGATTTGCAGCCCAACAGGCCCGACAAAGCGACTTACTTGGCAAATCACAAAAAACTGGCTGTGGCCGTGGACCCAGTGTTAGCCTCTCCACGTACAGTACTCTTCCGATGGAAGTCGTTCCTTGACCACGTTGACCACGCCATGCGGAGAGCACCACAGCGGTGGACGACGGCGAGGCCTAGGAAGGGGACGATGCGGAGCCGGGGAAGACGCGGCAGTGGAAGCCTGCGCGGAGAGGAGTACGAGGGTTCACTGGTTCGGCTGCGGTTTGAGGTTGCCGTCGTCGCATGGCCTGGCCAGTGGTGGGAATAGTAGGGGGCGGTGAGGCCTTTGCGGCAGCATAGCCGGCCACGGGAGGCAGGAGCATGCGGCACAACCGGCACTGCTTTGGGCGGCTGGAACAAGAAGACCAGAGGTTGAAGAGCACTACGGCCGTTGGATGGACATCGTACGGTCACTGGAGCTAGAATCGTTCATACGGACTAAGTTGACAAAGCCCTTCATCCCCGTCAACTTAGTAGGCCCACAAGTCATCCTCCCACCAAGGTGGGTCCCAGCTACCCGGGGGAGTATTCATTTTTTTGTGCGTAATAAGGAGGCACTTCCGGTGGGTCCGAGCTAACAGCGGGGGGAACATTTTTTTCGTGAAATACGGTGGCCCGTTCGGTGGGTCCCAGCAGTCAGGGGGAAATGATTTTTTTTCGCAAAATACTGGTGGCCCGTCCGGTGGGTCTCCGCTGTCAGGTGGAGGAATAATTATTTTCTGTGTAATAAGGAGGCACTTCCTTGCGGCTGCCGTGGACCCAGCTGTCATCCTCTCCACGTACAGTACTCTTCCGATGGAAGTCGGTCATTGACCACATTGACCACGCCGCACAGAGAGCACCACGGAGGTGGACGACGGCGAGGCCTAGGAAGGGGACGACGCGGAGCCGGGGAAGACATGGCAGTGGATGCCCATGAGGAGAGGAGTACGAGCGTTCACTGGTTCGGCTGCGGTGTGAGGCTGCCGTCGCCGCAGAATAACAGGGGGTGTGGGTGAGTGGGGGGATGGCCTGGCCAGTGGTGGGAGTAGTATGGGGCGGTGAGGCCTCATGTAGCACAGCCGCCACGGAGGAAGGAGCAGCGGCGCACGACCGACGCTGCTTTGGGCGGCTGGAGCAAGAAGACCAGAGGTTGAAGAAGCACTATGGCCGTTGGATGGACATCATACGGTCACTGGAGTATTGACTAAGTTGACAAAGCCCTCCGGCCCTGTCAACTTAGTACGCCCACAAGTCAGCGCAGCAATATGGTGGGTCCCAGCTAGCAGGGGGTATTCATTTTTTTTGGGCGTAATAAGGAGGCACTTCCTTGCGTGCGAAGATATAGCTGGTGGGTTCGACCTGTCAACGGGGGGAAGATTTTTTTCGCGAAATACAGAGGCCCTTCCTGTGGGTCCTAGCTGTCAGGTGGAGGAATCATTATTTTGCGCCTAATAAGGAGGCATTTCCTTTCGTGCGGCCATGGACCCAGCTGTCAGCCTCTCCACGTACAGTCCACTTTCGATGGATGTCGGTCGTTGACCATGTTGACCAAGCCGCGCCGAGAGCACCATGGCGGTGGACGACGGCGAGGCCTAGGAAGGGAACGACACGGAGCCAGGGAATACTCGACAGTTGTTTCTCACGCGGAGGAGTATGAGGGTTTACTGGTTCGTCTGCCGTCGCCGGAGAATAACAGCATGTGTGGGTGAGTAGAGGGATGGCTAGGCCAGCGATGGGAGTATGGTGGGGCCGTGAGGCTCTTGCTGCAACATAGCCGCCAGCGGCGGAGGGAGCAGGCAGTCCCGCCGGCACTTGTTTGAGCGGCTGGAGCATGAAGAGCAGAGATTGAAGAAGCACGACAGCCGTTGGATGGACATCCAACAGTCACTGCTCTCGTGTGTTCACTAAGTTGACAGGGCGTTGTGTGTGCGTCAACCTTTTTTTTATGAAAGCATACGCGTCAACCTGTAGTAGGCGCACAAGTCAGCCTCAAATCTGTGGAAAACAACATACAACCCATCTGCCATTATTTCTAATAATGTACAGCCCATTTGCTAATTCTTAAGAATTTTTTTGGAGCCCATCTTCTTTTTGTTAGCATTACACCCCATATTGTGGCCACGGTTAAAAAGTATACGAAATTTTGCATATTTCGATGCGGTCAACTGTTTTTAATCCAGAAATATCGATTCACATTCAAACTATTTTGAAAATAATTTATATAAATATAAAATCCAAATAATTGTCCACGCATAAAATCAATGGAATTAAAGATCTTGTAATGAAAAAAAATTGAAACTAATTCCCGGTTTGATGTGTTTTAAAAATGTACAGCCCATTTCTGGGCAAACCGAATGAAACTCTCCTCGTCTTGAAAGATTTGCAGCCCAGCAATACTGATAAAGCAAGTAGGCCTTGTTTGGGTATTTCTTAAAAAAAAAGAACTGGGCTAGCCTTTTTCAGCAAGAAAAAAACACAACTGGGCTCATGATGTGGTTAACATAAATAAAACCCTGCCTAGACGGGCCACAACCCCCGCACAGCCCCATTGTTACCCTGATCCGTCGCTAAAACTAGTATAAATAACAACTGCTTGTTCCTAAAAAAACTGCGCGACTTGCTGGGTCCCTGGTGTCAGCCGCTCGTAGTGTAATTCTCTCATTTATTGACTACGTTGACAATGGCGTAAGCCCCAGATGTCCAACCATTAGGAGGAACCATATTTTTGGGCTTGTACTATAGAGGCACTTGCTTGCATACTGCCATGACGCTGGTGGGTCCCTCTCCGTCATCCTCTCCACGTCAAATCATCTCCTTGTTCCTCTCGGTTGTTGACGACATTGACAATGCAAGAGGGCGGCGCACCGCGCACGGCGAGCGAACCAAGGCCGCAAGGCGGAGGATGATGGCGAGGCCTCAGACGGAACAAACAGGAGCTGTTGAACATGCGCCGTCCAACAGCAGCGGAGGGGAGTACGAGGTTGATCGTTCGGGCGCGGGTGCGTGTTGGGGCTGACGTCGCCGGAGAATAACAGGACGTGTGGGGGAATAGAGGGAGGGACTGGCCAACATTGGAGGGTACGTACGGTAGGGCGGCGGAGGCGCAGCCAGCCATGGGAGGCGGGAGCAGGCGGAGCATGCCGATGGGGTGGTTTGGTTTGGGCGGCTGGAGGAAGAAGAAGACAAGAGATAGAAGATACACGACAGATGTTGGATGTCAATCCAACAGCTGGTAGGCAGAATTGTTTGTTGACTGGCTAGTAAGTCGACACCACCTTGGATAGGCTATTTCCTCACGGGTCCCAACTGTCAGAATCCAAATCTTTCACGGTCATGTGCTAGTTCGAATTAAGTTTGTGGGTGCTGGTGGGGGCTAATCACTTGGCTTATGTAATGCACAGTGAGCTCAAGCAGCCGGTGAGAGTGATGTTATTTCCCTTGGTTGGGATTTGTTACAACATTTCACTATAAATTAAACGAATGGAAAGCCATTTGCCATGTTTCAAAGAAAATATGACAGTCACAGCTGAGTTGAAAAGGGCAGGAACATCTAACTCCAGCTTACAAACTGTACAAAAGCACGAGGGTTAATTGTTCATCAGGTTTACAAAAAATAACCAGATTGAAAAGGGCAACAACATCTAACTCCAGGACTGTTTTCGGCACTCACAGTCAAATGGATCGGTCAGGTCCACAGAATGAACATCCTGGGTCATAAAATTTACTGGATTATGACCACAATATGTTGTAAATAGAAGCCCGACACGTTCAGAAGCTCTTTTGCCCACCTGAAACTCATTTTTTTGCTCTTCGACATACCCATCCGTCAAAACCATGCTGCTGATAAACATAAGCCTGATGGACAATAGTAACCTCGCATTCAGCAGGAAGAATGTTACGAATCTTGTGTTTGCACGGTTGGCTACATTTCGTTCTAGCGTTATTGTCTTCAATCGAATCTCACGAGAAGTGAGAAAATCCCGATGCTTACGAATCCACTGATTGGTTATTACTTTCTTACCCCGTCCTGTTGCCTAAATATACATGAAGATTGAAAACAGTTAAGGTCTAAAAGAAGAGTGTCGAAAGAGCAACAGCTGAACAGTTGATTCTAGTACACTATATGCAGGCTTCCAATGTGCGTGAAATTATCACCTTTATATACAACTTCTCCAGACATGGAAAGCATTGCAGCAAGACAATAATCTTGTTCGGATCAAAACTATTAATTTGGACATATAAGATCTTGACAGAATCCAGCACCATTGATAGGCCATCCATGGAGAAACTCTTCATTGAGCATAGAACATAATATTAGTACAAAATGTGTACTCCAAGATGATATATAAATTATGCGCAGAAATTTAAAATGCAGCTTATGGTTACAAGTGTAGATGATAATATAAAGTACCCGAAGAACTATGGAGCCAAACACCATATTGAAATGAGCACAGAGATCATGTATTACACCCAAGGTCTCCAGTTTAGGCGCAGAGAGGATGGTTATTTGCAACGGTGAATAACTAGAATCAAGGATCAACCTTTGAAGTGAAGGGGCATCTTGGATGATGAGCTGCCTTCCGTCAAAAGAAATTCCAATTCTTACAAGGTTAGGCGACTTTATTTGGAGACAACCGATTCTAACTGTGAAAACAAGCACCAAGCACTCCAGTGCAGGGCAACTGGAGTGGATGATGTTGTGTAATGAGGCCTCCGATATACGAACCCGCACAAGTGAAAGTTTCTTGAGAAATGGGAGTCGAAGGTTTAGTACCAGATTGTCTGGTAGGTAGCACAGCGCAAAGGTGGCGGTGTGGAGAGAGGAGAAAAACTGCAAGATGGACATCGGTGCTGAGGGCACAAGTTCATGGCGTTCGGTATGTGGTATGTGATTTCCAGGGGAATAGTAGAACTCAAGCAGCTATAGTTCTGTGAATTCAGGGGATTTTAGCCAGGCATCCACCATGCAGGGCATGGTATGCTTGCTCAGGTAGCATGACGGGATGCAAAGGCTTTGAACGGAGCCTTGGTGGGAGGAGATGATGGCTCTGGGGATTTCAAAATCATTGAAGAGAGATAGCTGACGACAGTCGAGATTAAGGCGCATGGCGCGCCATAGAGGGTGCCACCGAATTGAGAGGATTTGGGTACGGCAGTAATCCTTGGTGGGGAGAAGCGAGATGATCTCCCCAAGGACGGCGTCCGGGAGATCACTGATGTGGTCCACCCGAGATTCTACGGGTTCCTGGGATCCGGTGGGGGCGGGGTCGCCGCTTCTCCCCGCGCTGCCGGGTGCGGGACCTACAACAGGCGTCGCCGCTGGCGGGAGCCTCATCTTCTTGGCGCTGGGTCAGCCAACTCCATTTTCCTCGAGGCGTCGCGTCGCTCCACGGATTTGAGCAGAGTAACGAATGACGAGCCTAGTTGTAGTCGGCGAAGAAGAAGGAGAGCTGGGGTTTTCTGAGGAGTGAGGAAGAAGGGGAGCTGGGGTTTTCAGAGGGGTGAGGTGAGGAATTTGGGGTACGAGGAGCGAGCTGACGTGAGGTGGGTAGGAGCGAGGAGGAAGAAGAGCACCCAGGTTTGGGGGGGTGTGTGCTGGGTGTGGGTAGCGCCTCATTCATTCGAAATATATGGGCTTTTGAATTGATTTTACTACTTACTAGTGTGGATGGGCTGTTTTGTCTTGGGCCCAGAGAAACAATTACTACTAGTACAGTGAGACACTCTACAGCTACCCGTAAAAACAATTACTACTAGTACAAGGAGACACTCTACCGCTTCGCTCCTCCTAGGTCAATGAAACGTCTCCCTCTCTGAATGTCGTTATACTTTTGTTCACCGACATGCGGGCCATGCAGCCTAAGGGCCCAAATGCCATCCACCAAATTAGAAGGCAGTATGCAAAGGAGAGTCACCCGGTCATAGCGCCGGCGAGAACGAGCCGTCGTATCACAAAACCCCACCTCCCCAGTCTAAGTTTGATGGACGAAGCAACCATCATTTCACTCTTCGTTGAATCCCTTCTCCTCACCGTCTTCAAGAAAGGCAACACTCGCATCTGCCCATTGTTCTTCTCTCCGAGCGAAGGGAAGGTAAGCGGATCCGTGATGTTGGTATATTTTCGTTCGAGAGAAAAAAGAACTTTTGCAAAGCAATAACGATCCTCACTCTCTTTTTGTTTCATTGTCATTGCGATTGTGTTTTCCTTTCAGTGGTCTCCTAGTATTCATCGGTTTCATGATGGACCAAGGAGAACCAGGCAAAGATCTGCCGATATTGGAGCAGACGCGAGAGGCTGATCCCCACGAGACAGAGAGCTCCAAGAAGATGTAGGCAACCACCGAGCTGACCCCAGATACGCTCACCGCCACTACTGAGATGGTCAACGCCCCGTTTGAGGTTACAGCCCCCATGGCACTGCAGGAGCAGTTTACCTCCTTCGAGGATGTGTCCCCCCCCCCCCCCCGCTGAGCTGCCCAAGGTGATTTCCTTCTTTGCCGATCTCGATTGTGCTTTTTCATCTAAGTATGTGGTGAGTTTTTTTAGAAAAGGAAGTATGTGGTGATTAATAATGCAAAATTTTATTTGCTTCGATGCCATGCTATACATAGTGGTTTAAATAACTTGTGTTTCTTATACTGAAAAGTAATTCAGAATTTGTTTCTGTTTCAATTAGAGCCCTGATGCAGACAAGGATTGTGTGGTTGTACATGTCACTCGCTATGAGGCGGACGACCTGAATATACGCACTGGGAAAACAGAGTTCTTAGGCTGTTGGATCCTGGAAGCCATTTGCGGTTATACCAATGAAGAGTTGTATTCCAGCCTCACTGTTGTCAGACGTGTTGTCCAGGGTGTACTGAAGCACAAGAAGTTCAAAGCTACTCCTTTGTTTGTGAGGCATACTATTCTTGTCAAGCTTACGCAGGAAGATGATGTGGCATGCCTCCACAAACAAGTTTATCAGTGGCAAGGCCACAAGGTTGTCTTCATGAAGGTTCACAGGATTGAGCTGCTGCGGGACGTCCTCGATGATGTTCATGGCAAGGTCTGTCTTGTGTCCAGCCCTAATTAGATCGAGGCATGAAATAGTTGCCCCAGCTAGTGTTTAATAGTAGTTTGGATTGTGTCTAATTATCCGAACCTTGCAGGTTATCGACCCCTCTGGGGCTAGTACTATGTTTGAATCCGTCTATGGGAACTGCTGCTACTTTTGTGTGCCCGTGAATCATGTGAGAACCATCGTAATTGTTGCCGAAACAGATGCGTCCTCACTAGTGTTTTCATGAATATGGCATGGTAAGACATAAGTTGTCACGGTTTATCATACGAGCAGTGTGTGTTTTGATGAAATAGAGCACTCGTTCGAGAACCGTGCGCTGACGTATACATAAGTACTTGTAAACACTGCTGGCGCTACGCCACTTGTAAGTAGTTGTGCAAAAAACGACACATTGGCTCAGCTCGCTTCAACACTAGGCTATCGACCAGCTAACAATCAACAATCTATTGTCTGACATATAAGCAACTATGTATCTTGTTACAGTGGTTCATGCAGTTAATTGAGGCCACAATGTAATAAATTCCAAATGTTCACACGCTAGTCCAACGCTCATGTGGAACACTCACATTAAACTCGTGTTCATAAAAAACTTGAAAAGCATAAGTTAAGCATTTTTATACATCTCAATGATTCATAGAACATAACAAACATATACTAGTTCACAGCAAAAGACAAAGTTGTGAGAAGGTTTACAAATCAGGAAAAAACAAGCAAAAGGCTTCTCTGAGCAAAGGGCCTCCCGGCGGGCTTAAATTTCCTAGAGTTCACTCTGGTTTTTTCTTGTTGCCACCATTCAGGGTTAGGTTCTCTCATTCCATAATAACCAGTTATAATTGTGGTCTCAGTTGGAATGCTGAACTGAACCATGCAGTGTACTGACCAGGTGAAATTATTGTGCATTCCACTAAATTTAAGCACCGCTATTTGCAGAAATAAGCAGAACACAATGCCTCTTGTCCGCACACCTCTCCAAAAAACCGCCGTGCAGCCGTGCCAGCTAGTCCTTGGTCCATGGATGAACTGGTAGAAAGTGCATTCCGGACTAGGATGGAGTTGTCTTCGTTCGTCCATGCACTGTAATCAGGAAGTAAAACATACGGATCAGCTTCTTTTAGATTGTGTTGGTCATTCTACCTTAGTTACTACCAATGTAGGGATACCTTGAAGACGGGAGGTTAGACGACGACAACGAGGGATAGCCATCTCATTTTGCGCAATTGTACTAAAACTGAGGTGTGTGCTTTTGATTGCGCGGATAGAAACGATACAGAGATAGACATCCCGAAACGATATGGAGACAAACATCCCTGTTTGCGCAAATACGAAATACGGTTATTTAAACAGTGACAGATATTACTACTTTCCCCCGTTTCCTCTTAGAACCAAGTCCTAGATTCATGCTACAGCTTTCCCACTTTCTTCCCTGTTTGAACCAACGCTTTGAGTCGACTGTATGAACTAACTTTACTTCTAATAATAGTAGAAGTCTAGGTGGCTTTGGAACAGCGGACGGAAGTAGAAGGGAGCTGGGGCAGTAGAGCAAGGCAGGTTTCGAAGGAATATATACCTGAGGGTCGTCGGCATGTGGCAAAGATGGCGTCGAGAGGTCGCATCTTGGCCACAATACCGCAGGGAGGAAGAAGGGGTCGAAGGCCCTTCCGAGCCGGCGCTCTCTCAGAGAGAACGGCACGGCCGCCGATCGGGACGCGCGGGCAGCCGTTGGTCTCCTCCCTCGCCGCCGACGACAACGTGAACGATGCACCTACACCCCTGCCCCGGTCGAGGTTGTCCGGCCGGATTTGTGACCAGCCGTGAGATGAGAGAGAGTGTGGCCACCTATGTCTTGCTTAGATCTGGAGAGCATGAGAGAGTGAACGAGAGGAACCCTAGTAAAGCAAGCGCTAAGGCTCCTGCTTTTATATATAGTGGAGTGATTTTGTTGTACCAGCTTAAAAAAATGCGCTACTACGTGTACCCGCGAGTGGGTGTGAGAGAACTAGTGCGTGCGTGCACCGCTTCTCTTCATGAGAGTACAATATACTATGCCCAAAGAACGTTCGCCGCAAGAGTAATAGTATAAGTGTGTGACGTGTGAGCTAAAATAAAATGTGCGCCGTCTTTTGTTTTTAGAAGTTACGAGGGTAGGGTGTGAAGAGCACATATAGCGTGACGTCTACCCGCAGATAGACGGTGGGTGCGATGTGCGAGTCTGCGAGGACTCGGAGAGTCGCGACTCGTGAGGGTGCGTGTGCGTGAGAGAGAGGGGCACGATCAATGCAATGCATGTGTCCGTAAATCATTATCCGACAAGCGTTAGCCACAAGCCTTTTCCCGACGAGCGCCATAAGAACCGTTAGATCGGCATCCGGCGATGTCGGTTTTGCCATGTCATTTAACAGAATAGCCACTCCTCCTACACACAAATCTTCCACGTGAGTGTTAGCAACTGCCGTATGCTCCCTCCGTTCCGAAATGCAGTGCATATAGGATATAGCTTTATTGAAAACTCGAACCTCGCAAACTTCTACCGAGTTTTCGTGTACCAAATTGCACATGTAGAATACCCTGTATATATCATTTCATTCATCTTAGAGAGGTAACTATAGGATTTTTTCCTTTAGAGCCAATTGGTTCATAGGAATAGATTCATATACTCCACATTTCAAAGGAAATAAACATGATATCATTTCTATAGCTTTAGAGCCACTTGGTTCATATGAATGGATTCCTATACTCCCTTAATTTCAAATCCCTCCGCATAGGAATTGAGATACATGTCATCAGTAGATTCAATAGAAAAGTTCCTATGATGTGAACCAAATGACATCTCTTTTCCAATCCCTACTCATAGGAATTGAGATGCTCCATGTCATCTCTTTCCCTACAACTTCCATGTATACATCTTCTATTCCTAAATAGATAGTACAACCCACTAGTAGTTTTTTTTTCAAAACATGCAACTATGGCACAAGAACTATATAGTGTGCCATTTTGAAAGATGGTCGCTGGATGAAGCTAATCCGACAGTGCAGAGATAGGCAAATTTGAGCACTACTGGCCGTTGGATATCATCAACATTCCACCAGATCTGCCACATGTACAATTTAGAAGACTCCATGGTCTAACTTAAGAATAATGCACAAACCTCGAAACACAAGCACTTCTCCTTTGTTCTAGAATCTTCTGTATCATAATTGATTATTTTTTTCTAAATGAATTGCCATTATTTGTTTTTTACTTTATGATTTACAATGCACAACTCCATGAATCTTAACATTTTTATAAAACTAATTGATTTTGAATGAGATGAACTATAAGAACTAAAAGAACATCTACATCATGCATATATGACTCAAAGCTTTACATGCTATAGTGTGTATTTATTCATAATTTGGTTTCGAAATCCCATGCGTTCAATACATGTGTACCTTACTAGTTTTGAGTAGAGTAGCAAATTTCACGCGGCCCCGGTTATATCAAAATGCAGGGACCATGCATCATTGCCTTTCGGTCGAACCTACGTCCACAATTTTTTGTACGTACTATATCTCCACTGGTCCCCGAACCCAAAATGCTGCCTCGTTCCCATAAAACCAAGTGGCCCACAAATATTTAAGGCATCGACTCAAACCTGTTTACTACGATGTGGCCCGCACGCCGTAGTACTCCTACAAACCCTACCGCCGCACTCATCATCGGTTTTCTTCAAGAGGACGAGGGAGAAGCCGATTTGTAGTGGAGGCGCTTTAAAAAAAGGATCTGTAGTGGAGACCCCTACCCTAGGGTGCCCTAGGTAGCTGTCGCACGCATCATTGTTTTCTCTTTTCTTTATGCTCTTGCGCCCTAGAGTGAAATGATGGTTGCTTCGTCCGTCCAGCACTCCAGCTTAATGCGGGAAAGGTGGGGCTTTGTGATTTGACCCCTCGTCGCTCATTTTCTACTACTACGGCGCTACGACCGGGGTGCCTCCAATTCCAACCGCTGCTCCGAACTGTAATTTGGTGCATCGCACGTGGAACAAGACGGTGGATGAGCCACATGTCGGCCAAAGGGGTCCTATTAAGTGTGTCGCCATTTCGTGTGCGGACTGACCCTGCTTGAGTTGCTATGCCAACACGACAGGAGCAGCCTACCACTTGGTTTTGCTCCTTGGGGAATCCCGACTATATTGATATAAAAAGATACCTGCTGAACTACCCTCTCCGTCTCGGTTTTTTTTTATTTTTAGGCGTCTCGGTTTGTAGGGCCTGCACGTAGTTCTATGTCACAAAAAGTATATCACTGGATTCTTAAGCGGATGTAGTTGTATTTAAAAGTCGAGGGCGGGGCTTTTCCTGCGCGGTAGGCGGCGGGGCAGTTCCGCCTAGTCGGTTCGACAGAGACACGAGAAGACGAGGGAGTAGGCTACTGCAAACGTAGGGCTGTGTGATTTGACAGCGAGTTACTGCTGGACAGGTGAGGCCCCGTGATTTGAGTTGCCATTATCATTTTAACTGCGGTGCTACGACCGGCGTGAGTCTCCCGATTCCTGACTACCCCCATACAGGTGCCTCTCCGAGTGCTCCACCATGTAGTAGAGGCTGGCTCTTGCATGAGAGCCCACTTCTCCACTTTTTCCTTGCCTCTCTTTCCTCCACATATGCAAAAATGACATGTAGTAAAGCGCACTATTGTACTTACCGATGCATGTACAAGTTCATGGAAATTTAGTGGTCATTCATGCATTCGTTCTAATTAATGCCTCGGTAAACATAACTTCTTGAGAAAAACGAGCGTATTAATTACTTGTGCAAACTACTTAAATTAATTCGACCACTCACCGCCTACCTTGGTTGGAGAGATTTTGAAATTGAGCCATAAACTGGAAAGGAGGGAGTAGTAACTTTTGTCTCGATTACTATTTGTGGCCTTGTATAGATGCAAAATGTATTTTTTATAGTGGCCTTGTATAAGTAAATGGAGGAGTACTAACCAAAGTATACGTAGTAGGGACGAGGAGTAAACGGAGGAGTAGTAAAATTTTCTCCTCGTCTGCGAGCCACCACAAGGCTGGGCGAGGGAGCGAGGCGTGAAGGCGTCAGTAGTAGTAGTACTACTACTGCTACTACTACTACTAAGCAAGCTTCACCTCATCCTGCGAGCCACCGCGCTGTGGGCCGGGAGACGACGTACTAAGCAAGCTTCTCCTCGCTCATGAGTTGACGGGACACATCAAAAGTACTCCAAAGTATAGAGCCTTGCCTCTAAGGTAGGCCCCACATGGTTTGCCTCTTTTTTAATTTAACATAACGCGTCAAGTCGCAATTTGTTTGTTCACCCGTGGTAGACGATCCTCCCTCCACCAAGTGGACAACCAGTACACGTGCCAAATTACCACGTGGGCTGCCTTTTTCGTACAGAAATGAGCTCCACCGTGTACCCGCGCGGGTGTGGCTGGGAAAGAGACGGGAGTACGTGCGCCGTGCGTGCACCTCTTCTCTTTGTGCACGTCCCCCACCTACGTGGGTGTTTGTGAGAGAGATACGTACAAACCTAGACATAATGCGCCGTCCATCCCCATGCCTCCGCCTAGTCCGACCACCAGTCACCACCACGCCCCACTCCTCCTCACCTTATCTCTCATCTTTCTCCCTCCATTTTTATATACAAGGGGCCACTATCAAAATTACAATTTGCAGATAGACAAGGCCACTAACACCAATCGATGCAATATTAATGGTGTTTTCCTCGTGGTACTAGCAAAGGAGGACATTATTTATCCCTTGCATGCATGCGGGAGTTTGTAAAAAAATGCATCTTGATGTTCCGTGCAATGCACGGGCATCTTGCTAGTCCATGAAAACAACACATGGCAAAATTCCACGGTGAACGAGGGATTTGAATCTGTTGGGAGGGGTTGTTTGGATCTTGCCCGGGGTAGCCAAAATATTGGCGACCCTTTTGTCCACCGGTGCCTTTGCCACCGATGAACGAGGAATGGCTCGGGTGCTCATGTTGTCATGCATCCTCCAGCATGCACGTTAGAGACGAGCTCACACAAGCTGTGTTTTTTTGTCCCACAACGCCGCCCGAGCCACCCGCAGACCGATCGGCGACCCGCAAATTACGCCATCCAACCGTAGTCGCACACATTATGACAGCAACTCAACCAACCGAACGAAATTCACGCAAACACGTAGACAAACTGATATTTCATATAAACAACGACGGAAATCATATAAAATACCGAATTTTCATACAAACATGACGGATTTCATTACATTCAAATGAACTACGCGGTGCTAGTTCTAGACAGCACAGGTATATAATACCTCGCCTAAATGGTCTCCCGCCGATCGATTTGTGTTCCTCATGTTCGGCATCACGATCACCAGACTGCGGGAGTCCCGGAGGTATATGCTTCAGCGCAAAGGACGGCTCGCTTCCCCACTGCCCAACTGATATCATTGGCTGGTGCTGTAAGATGATGGTGCCCGGCACCTGTTCGAGTTCATCACCGGCCACTACTTTGCCATGGCCGGCACCGGCTCGAGTTCATCCTAACATTCCCCTCTTCCGTGGAGCCCATGTGGGGTCGACGAAGGTCCTCGCAACAAAAGCATCCGGCAAGACACCTGCTGTGTACGCCAGCGTCGCCTCCGCGGTGGCCTTCATGGGACCCAAGCGGCGGCGGCCTCCCGTGTTCTACTTCTCCTCGATGATGGCGGCAGACGCGGAGGCGCTGGCCACCGACTCGTCGCTCTCCCCGCACCCGGCTTCTGTTGCTGCTTGCATGGCGCGGCCGCCGGCATGGGAGTCTCGACCACAGAAACGGGAGACGCGGTACGAGGCGGCGGCATCGACGGCAGCAACGACGCCCGTGCGCCACTCCTCGTCGAGCTGGCCTGGAGCGGCGAGTTGCTGAACCGCGCGCCGGCTTGGGGCGGCAACTGGCTCCGTCGGGCGAGGGGAGGGAGGTGGATTAGCGAGCTGCATAGCTCGTATCCGCCGGGCTACCCAGCCGGCTTGGATGCGCAATAACTACTCTTCGTAAGCCATCGTAAGAGTGGACAAAATGGTGGAGGAGATAGGGGAGCGGCGGAGGTGTACGATTCTTGGCCGGCGTTTGGCCTCGTTTAAATAGGATATTAAATAGACGGCGGACGGGAGGAGCTCGTCCGGCGTTGCGTTTAACACCGGCCAGGTCATGAACGGACGTGTGTCCAGAGTGGGTTTCTCGGCTTCCACACGGGCCGGTTTCATGGAGGCGTTTGAATGCGGCACGGAGGCGTGTTCAGCTGGGTGTGCCACGAGTGGCACCCTCGACTCTGACCTAGGACACCGCGCTGTTCTTCCCCTGATGTGTGGGCTCTTTGGGTGCATGGCCTGCATGTCAGTGACCCAACGCAGGCAGCGCACAGCAGAGGAACCTTTGGTGGGCCAGGGCGGTCAGAAGCGGGCATTTCATAAACCGATGATTGTTCATTGAGTGTGACATCATCTTTTTCATGTAGATGAGCCTACTATGTTGATAGCCCGTTTGATACGCCAGATTCATAAAGACCGCTGCAAACATCAATGTTCTCGCTTATCACAGATAAGATTGATTAATACCGTAATAATCCATGTCCTTAACAAAGGGTGCATGCACGTATAGGTTGAGCGTGTGTCTTAAGTCGTGTGCTGTGTGCATGCAGGCGTACGAGTGTTGCGTGCGTGCAAGGGTACGTTTCAGTGTTGCATGCATGGGTGCGTACGTTCATGTGTTCGTGAGTGCATGTATACGCAGCGTTGTTGCACGCCAAAGATGCTGCGTGTGTACGTTATGTGTACGTGTCAGTGTTGCACGCCTACAAGCGTGCGTGTCTTGTGTGCGTGCATGTGTACGTGCGGGGTGAGGCTACATGTCAGTCGACTGAGTTTTTCATCTCTGGTCATTAGATTTTCCAGCCGTTGGATACGAAATCAAGGGCCTCCAGTTTATCATCAAACTCCCCCCCCCCCCTGAGCCGCCACCCACCACCGGCCGAACCGCCACCCCGCCGCCGCGGCCGCCCGCCCTCCCGAAACCACTCCCCACCGCCGGTCCGCCGCTGCACCGCTATCCTCTAGCCTCGCCCGAGCTTTTTCTTCGGGATCCCCACCCCACCGCCCAATGAACGCCCCAACCGCCGGTGATCGCCAACCGAGGTCTCACGACTTCAATACCCACCGCCACTAATTTATTACCATTTTGTCCTTCATATACGCTACCGACGGGTGGGCCCTATGGTAATGTGCGCTTCTGAATGTGGACCGTTTGATGGTCAATTGATCGTTTATCAACAAATTACGGAGCTGTATGGTGAGCCAAAGACCGTGATGATCACCCTAAAATGTACTGCTATATTATTAACACAAGATGCACTCAAACTACCATTTCTTTCTTTCATATACGGGCTGACAGGTGGGCCCCACGGTTCTGCTCCCGATGGTGCAACACTAGTTGCACCGCGTGGAACGTTTGACTGGTCAATTGATTGTGTCATCAACATAATACGGAGTTGTACGGGTGAGCCAGTGACCATATAATCATGACATATATTTGTTTAACACGGTACAGACGCAAGGGCTCATATATACGCGCAAGCACTCACCGCTATAAGCGCACACACGCGAACCCTACCCCTATGAGCACCTTCGAGAGTGGGCCAGCATATATGATCTTGAGATTTTACAAAGTCACCATAGGTGCCTCGTGGTCGAGTGGAACGCCTCCTCCCACCGAACGACATCGCCGAAATTACTGAAATTAACACAAGATAAATGCGAGCACCGGGACTTTAACCTTGGTGGGCTCGAGAAACCACTGTCCTCTAACCATCCAACCACATGTTGGTTAGCACGACAAAATGTATGTGGTGACCGTGATGAGCTTATTCTGAAGTCCAGTGACCATACCATGCTTTCGCTTCAAATACAATGACCGTAAGTGTCGTCAACAAAATACGGAGCACGCATCAAATGCAAAGTCCGTCAGTGTCATCAACAAAATATGGACACGTATCGTGAGCTATATACCGTTGTACTATTGTATATGCTTATTTTCTTAGTGGCCCATTGCGTGTGTGGTGTGGTGGCACATCATTTCTAGTTGTGGTGGGTCAACATCAAGACTCATCGGTCGGTTCCATCCTGCACCACATATAGGTTGGACCGAGACGTGTTATACGAAGACCCATGTGGAGGACTCGGCGTACAACACGAAGCTACCAGAGTCACGGAGGGCTCTATCCCCACTGGTGATAAGCCGGCTATATATGATTTGTAACACTAGGCCCTTAGTATGGTATACAAGCTTGGGGGCTAGTTCGTCGATAGTATACACACACGCACAATGCCTGGTATTCACGTGTACTTTGTACACACCCCTATCACTAATATACAGTACCAGAAGTAGGCTCGTTCTTCAACTGCAAGGGTCCAATCCGAACTAGGGTAAAACTTTGCCTCAGATTACTATCCAGCCTAACAACCAGGGATATCCTATCAATGACGATATGATGAAATCATATCGCCAACTACTAAGAGAGAGGTGTGTCGGGGGCAATGTGTGCGTAGAGAGGCCTAAAGATAATGTGCGTAAGGGAGACACATAGGCACATATATGTGCGTATAGAGGTCTAGTAGAGACCGTGCATGTGTATATATGCATGTGAGAGAAATAGTGTTTTCCAACTTAGATTAGTGAAAAGAGTGGTATATAGTAGTCGAGAAGAGAGAGAGAGAGAGAACAGAGAGAGCATGTCGTGAGACACCCCGACACCCCGAGAGAGATTGTGAGCATGTGTGAAAGAGAAATGCCGATGCATATAAAGTGTGTGCACTTATGTTAGATAGAGAGATATATAACGCGTTGTGAGAACGGGTGAGGCATAGTGCATCTACGTGTAAAAGGCGGTTCTACGCATTAAATTAAAATATAAATGGCATTATTATTTTTGTATGAGATCATGAATTTTGCAAATTGCGTATGGAAGAAAATCATTCTATCAGACACCCATACTCTATTGAATTCTAGCATGTGCATGTCTTTATTTCATATTATTGATCCATAGAGTGAGAGCGGTTTGAAATACAGGCAATGGATGCTTTTGCATTTCATATATAAACATTAATTAGTGCACCCCATGTTGTTAGTGTGAAGCACTTTATACATTTGTCACTTGCATGGATACATTCCAAATTGCTAGCTACGAAATAGAATACATGTCGAATTCAACATAAAGGGGGTTTCGAAGATTCAAATTCATAGGAAGTGCATTCAACTATTTGAACCCGAGATAATGGCATTTGTAAATCAGATGTAAAAGGGGGCATCAATCTTTGTTGTGAGTTTGAACATGCTATATATATATTCATACGCATATCTAACTTTTCTTTTTTTGCAACCAAGGAGATTATATCTGGAACCATGCATGAACTGAGGTAAGTTGCATATTTTTAATATATACTGTGTACAATGTATATTCAAATGTACCCCTCCATTCCAAAATAATCGTAGCTTTAGGATTTTCAAGAGTAAAGATTTGTGAAGTTTGACAAATCCTGAAAGTTCAATTCAAGAGAACCGAAAATGTTAATGCTTCGCTCCCAAATATTGAGCAAGCGCCAAATAGGCCTCTGGTCACTCGAAACCTGTGAGACTAATGTTTTGGTGGTAGGAAATTACTGCCTGACTCTGCCCGTGTAGCCTATCGGCCCGATGTCCAAAGGTCTAAACCGGGTAGGTTTGTAACTTCACCAAGGCGCCAGTCTCAACCGCCTCCGAGAAGCATTCATACGCCGTGGGCGCCTAAACACCCATGCGCTCGGCTGAAATCTATCCCGCCCACATTTGGGACACCTGACATGACTGTCCTACCCCCAACCCGCAATATGTCTGAAATTTTAGATGGGGGCAAAGTTTGTAACTTTCCCCAAATTTCAAACAAGCGTTTCTCAAACCGAACATTATTCCCCCTTAGTTCCCCGCCTCCCTCTGTTTCCCCATTCATACTCCATGGGCGCAAAAACACCCTCTCCACCAGCCGCGAAACCCCAGCCTCCTCCGTCGGTCCGTCCTCCACCCCATAGCGGCCAATCCACCGCCGCCCTCCTCCATCACGCCGGAGCCGGTACCCCGACGTCGTCGTCCAACGCAACCGCAACCGCAACACCCTCAAGGACTTAGCAGATGAAGCCGAGGCAGAGCTGACTCCACGACGCCGACGCCGACGTGCACCGTACCAGAACCACTCCGACCACGCCGTCCTGCGCCTCACTGCTGCGGCTCCACTGTCGCAACCGTCCAAAGCACCGAGCTGTTCCCTTCCACGCCGTCGTTCGCCGCCGGATCTGCTTCCCGCCACCGACAGACGGCCACCGCACCACACTCAACAACTTGGCCATGGGTTCGTCCAAGGCTGCATCGTCCTCCACAACTTCTGGTTTCCGGCGAACAACAAGAAGATCGTCGGAAAAACAGAAGGAGGACACAGCACTGCCAGCAGAAAGAGGTACTCCTCTTCCCTTATTCATGCAAATCTTACGTCTCCGCTCACACCGTCTTCATCCCACGAAAGAAACTAGTTGACCGCTTCTTACTGCATCTTCTTCGTGATACTAAATGCACAAGGTTTCCTCCCTTTTACTATTTCACCTTTGCTAGAGGTCAGTAGCCCGCCTGGATTTCAATTCAGGGTCAGTCGAACCGCAATTAAAAGAAGCAGCACACGCTTAGGCGCGCGGTGCACCTAGTCCGCCTGTTCCCTAGGGAAGCGGCGCATCGATGTCTATCATAGGGGTGTGGGGCGCAGGAGCTGCTTGCGCCCGATCTGGAGGTCGGCAGGGCTTGAATGGATGGCCGGGGGGGTGCCAAGCACGGCGGTGCGGTGAGGTCGAGGGGAGGGCGCAGGCAGGGGAGGAATACTGGGCGGGTGGTCGCTGGCGTTTCGAGGAAGATCGTCAACACTGACTGGCTGGAGGTAGATGAAGGCGATCTGCCCGTTCTTTGTACATCGGACGGTGCAGAAAAAATGGACTGACATATTTGCTTTCAGTCGACTGTTATTTTCATAGAATCATGTAGTAATTTAGTGTGCCATGCATGTTGTAGAGCTATCATATGTCTCCGTCATTTATTTCTCACCGACCTGCTATCTTGCTACCTTTACACTGTACTAATTGTGCACACACTTCACCCATACTCACACTATTGTTTTTTATGCATGGGTATTTCAGACTACGCAGTGTTGATGAATGCAGAAAAGAAAAGACAGAAGTCGCTCGATGTAATTCGAATACAAGCACTAAGCGTTTCAGCGCTCTAATGGGTGCAGTGTCAACAGTTGGAGACAATAAACATAGCTCTGCGATTGATGATCTCAATTGCCACACACAACCATCCTGTGCTTGCTTTATCTTCACATTGTCAAATGTGGTTGCATGTTGCATATGGTGTCTAGCTTGTATTGCTTCCAATTTGGTTAAATTGCATCTGCTTACTTTACACATTATACCTTTGATAATGACATGCCTTCCTGTTTTTGATACATACTACATATGTCTATTAACCATGTTAGTACATCAAACTAGTGCTCTTTTGTATCCCTCGTCAATCACTTATGATGAGACAGTCACCGGTGGAGTTCTTGTGAGACGCCCTACTGTTTAAAGAGTGCGGTGTCATCCTCCCACATGATTCTCAAGAAACAGCAAGGCTAAATGAAGATAGTCAACGTAGCTCTCTAGTTGATCACATAATTCCCCACACCACCATCGCAGGTTCTTGCTCTTACTTGGCAAGATGTGATATGTGGTTGCATGTTGCATATGGTGTCTACCTTGTAATGCTTCTAATTAGGGTAAATTGCATCTGCTTAGTTAACACATTATACCTGTGAATATGACATGCCTTCCTGTTTTTGGTACATACTACGTCTTTCTATTAACCATGTTCTTACATCAAACTACTTTTCTTGTGTATCCCTCATCAATGCTATTAATTTATTAAATTGCATCTCCTTAGCTTACACATTATACATGTGAATATGACACGCCTTCCTGTTTTTGGTACATACTACATCCGCCTATCACACCATGTTCTTACATCAAACTGTTGTTCTTGTGTATCCTGCGTCTATAAACTTATGATGAGACAGATCACGCGTGTGGTTAATATGAGACGCAATACTCTTATAAAGAATGCAATTTCATCCTCTCCACATGATTCTCAAGAAACAGCAAGCCTAAATGAAGACATTGAGCGTAGCTCAGTGCACGAAGACCGCACTTCCCTACACCACCATCACAGTGCTTGCTCTAACTTCAGATGTGATATGTGGTTGCATGTTGCATCTGATGTCTAGCTTGTAATGCTTCTAATTAGGGTAGATTGCATCTGCCTAGTTTACGCACTATACCTGTGAATATGACATGCCTTCCTATTTTTGGTACACACTACATCTATGTGTTAACCTTGTTCTTACATCAAACTACCTCTCTTCTATATCCTGCATCAATCACTTATGATGAGTCACCTTTATTCATTGTATATTGCATATTATTTCTAGCATGTTGCCATGTATTGCTTCTAATTTTGTCAAATACATTTGTTAGGGCACCCTTTTAATTTGGCAGAGTGATATTGGTTTCATCTTTCATATGGTTTCTAGCTTGCATCGATTCTAACAAGTTCAAGCACCTTGTGCTTAGTTTACATTTTATACATCATACATGTCAATATGTCACGCCGTCCTGTTTTTCATGCATATTCCATCCTATCATGCGGCTGCCTTACATGAAAGTAGTGTTACAAGATCATGCATCAATGAGTTCTGAAGAGCAAATTTTATTCCTTTTTCTTGTGGGTTTGACTTGACAAGGAAAAATCAAGAAAGAGGAAGGAAAAGAGTAAGGAAGGCGATGATGGTGGTCCTCTGCAGCAACGTAAACAGAGCATCTGTCCGACTCTCCTTGTCTTGATAGTGCATTACAAGGTCCAAGTCTTCGCTCCCCTACTCCACCATCCAAGGTGCTTGCTCTAACTTGGCAGTGTGATATCTGGTTGCATGTTGCATATGGTGTCTAGCTCGTATTGCTCCTAATTAGTGTAAACTGCATCTGCTTAGCTTACACATGATACATGTGAATATGACACACTTTCCTGTTTTGGTACATACTATATCATCTATCACACCATGTTCTTACATGAAACTACTCTTCTTGTGTATCCTGCATCAGTCACTTATGATGGGACACCTTTAAGTTGGCAGTGTGATATTGGTTTGCGTTTTGAATATGATTTCTAGCATGTATTGCTTCTAGTTTGATGAACGCCACCTATGACGAGACAGTTTTAACTTGGCAGAGTGATATTGATTGCACCTTCCATATGGTGTCTTGCAGTGTTTCTAATTTGTTGAAGTGCCTTCTGCTTAGTTACCACATCATAGGTGTGAATATTTCAAGCCGTCCATTTTTTCTTACATATTCCATCCTCGTATCATGACTTTGCCTTTCATCAGAGTTGTGTTCGTCGGTATCATGCATGACTGAGTTCTGAAGAGCGAATGATATTCCTTTTTCTTGTCGGTATGACCTCACAATGCAAAATCAATAAAGCTGAAGGAAATTGGCAAGCATTGGATGATGGTGGTCCTTCCGAGCAACTGAAACGGAGGTTCTCTACAGATTCTACTCCGCCATCCTCCCAACAAGATTCGCAAGACAATGCAAGGCTAGACAGTCAACGTAGCTGTGTAGATGATGAGCACATCTCCCCTACTCCACCATCACAGGTGCTTGCTCTAACTTGGCACTATTATATGTGTTTGCATGTTGCGTATGATGTCTAACTTGTATTGCTTCTAACTTTGCTGAATTGCATCTGCTTACTTTACACATAATGCCTGTGAATATGACATGTGTTCTGTTTCTACATCAGACTACTATTCTTGCATATCCCGCATCAGTCGCTTATGATAAGGCACCTTTAAGTCGCCACTGTGATATTGGTTGTGTCTTGCATATGATTTCTAGCATGTCTTGCTTCTAATTTGTTGAAACGCCATACAGTTTGAACTTGGCGAGTGATATTGGTTGCATCTTTCATATGGTGTCTAGCTTGCGGTGCTTCTAATTTGTTGAAATGTCTTACCTTAGTTGCCACATCATAGGTGTGAATATGTCACACCATCCTGTTTTTCATACATATTCCATCCTCACATCATGTGTTTGCCTTTCATTCGAGTAGTGTTCATCGAGATCATGCATGAATGAGTTACGAAGAGTGAATTTTATTCCTTTTCTTATCGGTTTGACTTCACAATGCAAAATCATTATAGCTGAAGGAAATTAGTCAGCAAAGGATGATGGTGGTCCTTGAACAACTCAAGCAGGGTGTCTCTCTGATTCTACTCCGCCATCCTCCCAACAAGATTCGCAAGACAACACAAGGCTGGACAGTCAACGTAGCTATGTAGATGATGAGCACATCTCCCCTACTCCACCATCACAGGTGCTTGCTCTAACTTGACACTATTATATGTGGTTGCATGTTGCGTATGATGTCTAGCTTTTATTGCTTCTAACTTGAATTGCATCTGCTTACTTTACACATAATGCCTGTGAATATGACATGTGTTCCTGTTTCTAGAACATACGTGTACATGATGAGCACATCTCCCCTACTCCACCATCACAGGTGCTTGCTCTTACTTGGAACTGTTATACGTCGTTGCGTTTTCTATATGATGTCTAGTTTGTATTGCTTCTGATTATGTTGAATTGCATCTGTGTAGCTTACAGCTTATACCTGCAACGATCACTTACCCATAAGACATATTTAACTTGGGACTGTGATGTAGGTTGCATCTTGCATTGTCTTCTAGCTTGTACTTGCTTCTAATTTCTTGAAATGGCACTTCTGACGAGACACTTTTTACGATAGAGTGATATTGGTTGCATGTTCATATGGTGCCTAGCTTCCATTTCTTCTAATTTTGTTGAAATGCCTTCCGCTTCTTTTTTTTCATACATATTCCATCCTCCTATCGTAAGTGTGAATATGAAACGTTGTCTTTTTTGTATATATTCCATCCTCCTATCCTGCACTTGCCTTACATCAAAGTAGTGTTAAATCAGATCATGCATCAACCAGTTATGCAGAGCTAATTTTATTCATCTTCTTGTGGTTTTGACTTCATAAGGCAATATCGTAAAATAGGAAGGAAAAGAGTAAGTTAGGGGATGTTGGTGGTCCTCCGCACCGACGCAAACAGAGACTCTCTAGATTTTCCCCTGCTCTCGCTAATGAAGTTGAAGTCCCAAGTCTACATGATGAGCTCATCTCCGTACTCCACCATCGCAGTGCTTGCTCTAAGTTGACATGTGATAATTGGTTTCATGTTGCATATGTTGTCTAGCTTTGTATTTCTTCTATTTTGATTAAATTGCACCTGCTGAGTTTATATGTTATACATGTGCATATGACATGGCTTTACGTGTCTAGAATACATTTGCATCTATCTATCATACCATGTTCTTACATCAAACTACTGCTGTTGTGTATCCCGCATCACCACTCATGATTGGGCGCTTTTAACATTGCAGTTTGATAGTGGTTGCATCTTGCATTGATTTCTATGTTGTACTGATTCTAATTTTTTGAATTGCCACTTATGACAAGACACTTTTAACTTGGTAGAGTAATATTGGTTGCATCTTTCATATGGTGTCTAGCTTGCATTACTTCTATTTTCTTGAAAATCCTTCTGCTTAGTTTGCACATTGTAGCTGTGAATATGTCATGTCGTCCTATTTTTCTTACATATTCCATCCTCATACGGTTGTCTTACATCAAAGTATAGCTTGTTTGTATCATGCATCAATGAGTTCTCAAGAGTGATTTTATTCTTTTGTGTTGTGGGTACAGCTTGACATGGCAAAGTCAAAAAAAGAGCAAGGAAAATAATATAGTAGGGAGTGTTGTTACTCGTCGGGTGAAACGGAAAAGGTTACGTAAATCGAGATTCTGCTGGTACCTATAGTGCGATAGAAGGTCCAAGTCCACCGGCTAAATCTACAAACACAAGATCACCTGCTCCACCAGCTGCAGCATCCGCTTCAACTATACCAGATCTCAACCAGTTACTCGTTCGTTTGCTCGAATCGGCAAGTTCCCAAGCTGCCTTCACACCTAACACTACTTCCAAGCACTGCCGACATAACAGACTTGGCAAGATCAGATGAACCTCATGAGCATCAACACCAAGGCGGTACTGACCGAGTCAAGTTGCGATTGCATGCTCCTTTATATGTACTCTCACGGTTTGATGTACACTAACACTTTCCATATTCGTTGTCGAACTAGCACCACAGCATAGCGAAAGCAGACATCGTGGATAATGCTTGACAGATTAACAAAATCTAAAGGAGGAAGAATGGAGACCCATTTTGAGGCAGGTTTAAAAAGGTCACGTGATGCTACAGACTCAGCCAAGTTAGTATCAGAGGTAGCCCTTGCCGTTAGGTGTCATGCACGTATCCTCCCAATGTGGATCCAGTACAGGAATGAGAAAGACAATACCCAGTTTAACACCTTCCTTGACCATTTATCCGTAAGTAATGTTATTCATCGCAATTAGTAATATTGTCTTGCTCATCCCATACTTTCTACCTTCCTCCTAATAAGACTCACATTCTTTTTCAATGATGAGGTTCAAGTTGGATCCGAAAGATGATGCAACTAAACAAGCATGCACTCATGTTTTTAGTCCGCTTTCTGCGACGATGTCGGTACCACCTTAGAAAATCTCACTTTGAAGGCAAGGCTAACAATGAAATCGCCCACACATCTCCAAAGGAATATATTCTTGATGAAGACCGGACAACCCTCGTTAAACACTGGTCTGATCCAAAGTATCGTAGGCTATATGTATTTGATCGGACCACATATTGAACTTGTATTTATGTATGTGCCTTACAAGTGTATCTTCTTCTAGGCTAACTGTTTGAAGAACAAAACCAACCGTTCTAAAGTGAAATTCCAATGCACAACGGGATCTCGTAGCTATATTGCACAATCGTGAGGCTTTTGTAAATAGCTGCCACTTCCTTCTTTTTTGTGCCATATTATCGTATTTATATTGACTTGTTCCAAATCTGAGAGAAAGCCCGTGCGGACCAAAAGAACCTGAACCGAATGCAGTGCAAATCTTCAAGGATTGCCACACCAGCAAGATGAAGGGCATGAGCACACTAGTTCAAGCCGCGGTTGTAAGTCCTTACTCCTCCTGCCTTGAACTGATTGGTACTGTGATGTGTTCATTTGACTACTTGGGTTGCAGCCAATGTCAGTTACTCTGTTCACTTTTATACACAGTTGTCTTAACGTATCATTTCACCTTACATGGTTTAAAAGAGATGAAGGATATTCTTTTGGTCTTGATCTGTAATCTAGTTGTTATGTTCACATGCGCACACAATGATAAAATAGGTTGTTTGTTTTATATCTGTTTGCCCATGATATGAATGATGTCATACTATGTTCATCCTACTTTAAACCATGTCTCTTTATCCTTTGATGTCAACGAATGTGAGGAAATAGACAATACAGAGGGCATGCTACATGGACATATGTTCAAAGTGATTTTATTATGTAGTTGGCACTACAATACATGCTAATGTATTACAAGAGTTCACCAAAATAAGTTATGTATAAGCGTTTAACCTACTTTGTTTGTTTTTATCTCATTAGTAACTTATCCGGTACACTAATCTACAAGTTCAAACTTTCGGAAGCTATGAGACAAATGATTGAACAGCCACAACCACCAAGGTGACGAGGCTACTACAAGCACAATGTCACCTCTTCTTTGCGAGGCGTCGGTATCTCTCCACTAACGATTGCAAAAAGCACCTTCATGCGTAATTCTAGGTTGGTTGTCAAGGTAACCTCGTCCAAATCGCCATTGAACAAAATCTTCCTGCTAGATGAGTGATATATCATGCTCCGGACACAAGTCCAATCCCTAATGGGCGTTGTTTTGGAAACAAGAATAGTGGTTGAGAAATGTCGTCAAGATATGAATGGTTTTGAAACCGGACTATCGGACATTAACCCGTTGTTCAAGAGCAATGGCGGAAAAAGGTGGAGATCGTCTTGCTCCATCAGATTCTACAGCCTGAAACATTAGCACTCAGGTCAAATGATCTGTGCTTCTATACATCTGATGGTGCTTTTATCTGGAAGGACTGTAAACTTTATGCCAACATGCCTTTTTTTGTATGGTTAGAATTTATTTTGTTGTGATACAACATTTATGATGCTGCCCCAAGCTGCAGTAATTACGACACTATTTTTGTATAGTGTAGGTTTATCTTAGTAATGTATTCGGCCGAAAGCATGGCAGGAGCCCAACATGCCAACATTCGTCGGGCCCATTCCAATTGGGCTAAAAACGATTACGGGCCGAAATTGACATGTAGCCCACTAAAAATATCTGGGCCTAAATCAGCATAAGCTTTCAAATTTTTCTAGTAGGCCTATGCCCATAGTGGGCCTTTAACAAGCCTAAACATATTTTGGGCCCTCAGTAAAAATAGGCCGTTTATAGGTGTAAATATCTTGAGCCCATAAAAAACATGGGCCTTTAATAGACCGAAAGTGACATTGGGCCCTGATTGTGCCAAATAACCCACTGGACTTAGCAGGCCGAAATGGTGGCCCATTTACGACGCGGATCTTTGACAGGCCGAAATTTGGACGGGCCGTAAATGCGCCGACCTAATACACGGGCCTTTAACAGGCCGGAACTTCGGTCGGGCTAGATTATCGTCATTTTTATATGGGCGTTAATGGGCCCGATATGACGTTCGCCACATATGGCCCATGGTTTCGTCCGGCGTTAACGGGCGAAAATGACAACAGAAGAAAGTGGCCCAAATCTATAGTGGGCCTCTAACAGCCGAAAGTTTTGATGGCACGTAAATGGGCCCAAATGAAGCCGGACCTTTAACATGCCGAAATACCTTTGGCCATGATTCGCCCAATTACTTAGCGGATCGTTAACGGGCGGGTGACCATGGGCGCGTTGATGGCAAGTTTAGGACAGGCCGTTGACGGGCCGATTTGACAAGAATGTTGGGCCTTTAGTGGGCGGCCCATTATGGTCTGCGAATCTTGTGGGCCTTTAGTCGGGCCGACCATTGTGGTCCGCAAAATCTTGTGGGCCTTTAGTGGGCCGCCCATTATGGTCTGCAAAATCTTGTGGGCCTTTAGCTGGGCCGGCCCATTGTGGTCCGCTAAATTTTGTGGGCCGGCCTTTAGCTGGGCCGGCCCATTAAGGTCCGCTAAATCTTATGGGCCTTTGGTTGGGCCGGCCCATTTAAACTTTATGGGCCTCTGTTGGGCCGGTCCAACATATCATAGGCCCATCTCGACCGTTCGATGAGTGACACCTGTGCCAACGCGGAGCTGACGCGTGGATCCGTCAGCCAATGAGAATTTTACACGTGGAAAATCGGCATTGGTCGTGGCTGTTAACGGGTTATCGGATCCAAAATCCGACCCGATAGCTTAACGGCGTTCCGTTACGGTGGATGCCACGTGTTGGTCACCCTTGACGAAAGCACTTCGTGGCGCGATTTATCGTCATGGAAGTGGACACTTCGTGATGATAATTTTGGTAATGTCATGGAACACTTCTACGACGCACGGTATGACTATCTTGATTACATCATAAATTTGTCATGGATGTACATGCATGACAAAAAACGCGACCTACTGTGACAAACACGTATCATCACGGAAGTGTATTTTTTTAGTGCTTGTGTGCTATTAAACGTCATAACGTAACTGGGTGATTATAAAGATGCTCTATAGGTGTCTCCGATGTTGTTTGTTGAGTTGGCATAGATCGAGATTAGGATTTGTCACTCTGTGTATCGGAGAGGTATCTCTGGGCCCTCTCGGTAATGCTCATCACTATAAGCCTTGCAAGCAATGTGACGAATGAGTTAGTTGTGTGATGATGCATTACGGAACGAGTAAAGAGACTTGCCGGTAACGAGATTGAACTAGGTATGATGATACCGACGATCGAATCTTGGGCAAGTAACATACCGATGACAAAGGGAACAACGTATGTTATTATGCGGTTTGACCGATAAAGATCTTCGTAGAATATGTAGGAATCAATATGAGCATCCAGGTTCCGCTATTGGTTATTGACCGGAGATGTGCCTCGGTCATGTCTACATAGTTCTCGAGCCCGTAGAGTCCGCGCGCTTAACGTTCGATGACGATTTGTATTATGAGTTATGTGATTTGATGAACCGAAGTTTGTTCGGAGTCCCGGATGAGATCACGGACATGACGAGAAGTCTCAAAATGGTCGAGAGGTAAAGATTGATATATTGGAAGGTAGTATTCGGACACCGGAAAGGTTCCGGAGTGTATCGGGTACATACCGGAGTACCGGAGGGGTTACTGGAACCCCCGGGGAAAGATATGGGACTTATGGTCCATAGAAGGGAGGCTAACCAACCCACAAGGTGCTGGTGCCCACAAGGGAGGAGGCCGAATTGGACTTGGGAAGGGGGCGCCACACCCCTTTCCTTCTCCTACTCCCTCTCATTCCCCTTTTCCACCTCCAGTAGAACGAAAAAAAGGGTGGGGCCGAATCCTACTAGGACTGGAGTCCTAGTAGGACACCCCTCTCCCTGGTGCGCCCCTTGTTGGCCGGCCTCCTCCTCCCCTCCTTTATATACGGGGGCAGGGGGCACCCCAAAGGCACAACAGACAATCTCTTAGCCGTGTGTGGCGCCCCCCTCCACAGTTACACACCTCGGTCATATCGTCGTAGTGCTTAGGCGAAGCCCTGCACCAGTAACTTCATCATCACCGCCGTCACGCCGTCGTGCTGATGGAACTCTCCCTCGGCCTCAACTGGTTCAAGAGTTCAAGGGACGTCATTGAGCTGAATGTGTGCTGATCGCGGAGGTGCCGTACGTTCGGAACTTGGATCGGTTGAATCGCGAAGACGTTTGACTACATCAACCGCGTTACTAAACGCTTTCGCTTACGGTCTAGGAGGGTACGTGGAAACACTCTCGCCGCTCGTTGTTGTGCATCTCCTAGATAGATCTTGCGTGTTCATAGGTAAATTTTTTGAAATACTACGTTCCCCAACACCTGCCAGCCTAGGAGGAGGCACCCTTTGTCCCTGCTGAGTCGGGACCCATCACCGGCGATGTAAAGTCCTAGGAGGACCTGGCTCTAGACGCCGGCTGCCGGTCTTAGCGGCACTACCTCGAATCTATGGTCCTCCATGATGAGGTGCGACCGGTCTAGCCGCTCGTGTCGTGCCACCCGCTCGGCGCCCTCGCACGCCACCATACTGCAGATCTCCAGAACGAGGAGGCATTGCTCCACCTTCATCTGCGATGCCAATTCTGCCGGGAATGTCACGTCCAGCGGGTCAAAGATCGCCGAGTAGTATTGTTGTGCTTTCAGAAACCTGTATACAAATTCAGCGATGAATTATATCCCTTTTTCAAGAATGAATGAATTTTGTCCTTCAAAATTTAACATTGATATCAAATAAGATTCATCTACATGTACTGTTGGTCAGTCACATGTTTCCCACTGATTACTTTTACTATCTCAACTCGGACGAAAAATAAAAGGATGACACAAACCTCACAAGTTCCCCAACGAATCCCGTCTGGCTGAGCTTCATTGGATGAAGAAGGAACCGAAGAACATGAAACACGCCACGCCATCATCCCCGGTCATAGGGTGCAACTAATCACCTAGAAAAAAGAATACAAACACGTGGCCCAAGATCTGCCCCTGAAGCTCCACACACTTTCCGTTGATGCCAAGCAACATATCCGGAATGAAGACGTATTCCTCGCCGTCGATGGCGCCATTGCCTCACCTATGTCGCCGACACACTTAGACTTAACCCTAAAGAAAGCTAGAGTGACCAAAGACTACATAGACAATCCAGACTGGGGTCTCCCTCCCCTCATCTGTACCAAAAGGCACCCGAAGGCAAGGGGAACCGGTGATGGCAGATCCCTTAGGCGGAGACCCTAGCCTTTTTTCTTGGGAGAGGAGGCGGCGGATGCTGTGTGTTTCGTGGAGTCGACCTCGCATAGAACCTTAGTGAAGTTCACAGTGAACAATACACGATGGCAACCCAAGTAAAACACAACGAAAATAACATGGACTCGACGGCTGGCGACAACAAACGGAGAATCAGACGAATGTTATTTGTGGTGCCTTAGTCGTTCTCATTTTGAAATTTACATATTTCACCAGTCAAAGAAAATTCAAACTCAGAAATGCAGTTTCACCAAATTTGTGTCGTTTGCGTGAAATTTTATCTGAACCAGAATTTTTCTGGTGTTCTAGTTATCTGCCATTAAAAAATGTTGGCTGAAAACAGGAGCAAATCTAGATACATTCGCATATAGCAAGATTCAACTATAAGCACCACAAATCCAAGTTCGTCTCCAATACAAACTTGTTACAGTGAGTTGCCGGAAATTCGGCTAGTCAACCAACCAAGAAAACAAACACACCCACACACATAGCACCTCTTCCATCTTGTCCAGCCCGGGACGGATCCTTTGATCAGCACCGCCACGCTGATGCACCAATGATGGCACGATCCTGCCACCCGAGGAGGAGGCACCCTTTTTCCTCGTTGAGCCGGTACCCGTCACCGGCACCGTAAAGTCCTAGGAGGACCTGGCTCTGGCCGACGGCCGCTGGGCTTAGTGGCACGGCCTCAAATCCACGGTCCTCCATGATGCGGCGCCACCGGTCTAGCCGCTCGTGTCGTGCCACCCGCTCGGCGCCCTCGCACGCCACCACATTGCGGATCTCAGGAGCCAGGAGGCATTGCTCGACCTTCATCCGTGGCGCTGAGTCTGCTGGAAATGTCGCGTCCAGCGAGTCGAAGATGGCCGAGTAGTAGTGCAGTGCCTCCAGGAACCTGTATACAAATCCAACAATGAAATTTGTCCCCCTTTTCTCAGAATGGATGATTTTTTTTATATTAACACCACATTAGTTATGGCCAACTCGTGTCGTATACAGGTTTATCCATTCAACTAATGTGGTGTTAATTCAAAAAAGATGGCCACATTTTTTGTGAATTAACACCACATTAGTTATGGCCACCAAATTTCACAAAGTTCCTTTGTAGCTCGTCCTACATGGAACCTCTTATCTTCAGCCCTTCAATATTGCTTTGAGATCCGTACTCTTCAACTAACTTGCAACAAGCAGATTTCTCTTTTTTGTTTCTCTCAAATGAAAGAACATATGGACTTCAAACTTTCCAGATCAAACAAACTTTACAACTTCAATGTGTGAAAAAACTTTCAGATTTTTTGGACCAACATAAATATACAAAATGTGAATTTTTTTGATTAAAGAAATAAATTTTAGCATTTTAAATGCATGAAAAAATCTGAAAGTTTTTTCCCACGTAGTAATTAGAATGTTTTGTTGTCCTGCAAAGTGTGAAGTTTATACGTTGTTTCGTTTGAGAGAAACAAAAATGACAAATGTGCCTGCACGGATCTTGATGCCAAAATGGATGGCTAAGATAAAGGGTACCGTGTAGCTCCAGCTACACAAAACCACACTCACCAAATTTTGTCCCCCTTCAAATTTAACATTGCTATCAAATAAGATTCATCTATGTACTGTTGGTCTGTCAGATGTTTCTCACCGATTACTTAACACAGTAATAATTAACACCACATTAGTTAAGTGCAAAAATCATATGATGGGTTATCCTCTTTTTGAAAAAAATCAAGAGCAAAAGAAATTTGAAAACAAGGATGAGTTTAATTTGGTGCATACCTGCCCAAGAAGTACGGACCGTTATGGCCAGCTTCCTGCTCCACGAGCGTCATGATCTTGGGAGCCTGGTCACGGATCATAGACAGCAGCGGGCCGAGGTGAACGCCGGGGACGCGGTGCATGCGGTTCACCGCGTTCACGGCAAGCGCCTCCCCGACGCGGCGCTGCAGAGCGGCAGGGCGCAGCCTCTCCAGCTTGTCCGCCACGGCGGCATGGAACTCGAACGGCACACGCAGCGACGCGGCGAGGGAGGCAAGGTGCCTCCCGGTCTCCCTTACAGCCGTGGCCGGGTGGCCCACCCCCGTCAGCCTTAGCGTCGGCGGGCCACCCGGCCGCGCCGCGAGCGCCTGGAGGAAAGCCGGCCACTGGTAGCCCTGGAGGATGTCGAGGTCGACGACGTGGACGCGGTCCTCGCCGTGGAAGGCCTCGAAAATGGCCTGGTTGGCCGTGAAGTGGGCGAACTTGATGTAAGGGCATGCCTGGTAGAGGATCTGGTAAATCTTTAGGGTGTCAGGCGACGGCGGGAAGGGGTACGGGGCCCCGGCGCCGCGCGGGGAGATGGCGGTGCCGGAGGAGACCGAGAGGCGAGTGGCGAGCGCGTCGGCGAAGTAGGAGGCGACACGCTGCATGGAGTCGCCGAGCGGCGAGGCGACGCGGCGGAGGAGGTGGAGGTGGCGGAGGGCGGAGGGCTGGTCGCCCTTGGACACGAAGTCGGCGCACGCCAGCAGCAGGTGCACCAGCTGAAGACCGCTGTCCTGCTCCTGCATGCATGGAAGAATTTGAATTGTCAGCAGCAATTACTGATTATTCCGAATTCATACGTATGTGTACATGCTTTGTTCATTTTTAGTAGGCAGAAGACAGAACTTAGTTATAATTCTTGAAAAGATCTTCAATATTTATTGGAAATGCCGAATTACCAATTTTCATCTGGAGTAAATTTGACTTACCGATTCTTGCTCTTTAAAATCTTGCGTAGTGGAATCAATACAATATACTGAAAATGAGAAACTATGCACATTTTCAATGCATAATCTTTCAATAAAATGTGAGTTTTTCATTAAAATCCATATTTTACAAAAAAAATAAAGTTGAACCCTAGGTCATGACCACAACCTTCTTTCCCCCTCTGCAATTACTCTCTCTCTCATGCGCCTCTTCCTAGCGCCAACTCCTACCTTTTTTAGATAGATCGTATGTCCTTAAAAATGGAGACCTTAAGTTCATGGACTAGGGTTCAACAAGGAACGGAAAAAAAAGCGGCGCATCGCGGAGGTTCAGCAAACAAACAGATGAAGGAGATACAAATCTATCTCTCTCTCTCTCTCTCTCTCTCTCTCTCACACACACACACACACACACTCTCTCTCTCTCTCTCTCTCTCTCTCTCTCACACACACTCTCTCTCTCTCTCTCTCTCTCTCTTGCCCCCTCCCTATCCCCTCTCCCCTCAAATTCACCATCGCCGGCTTTGTCTGAGTCAAGTTAAGAGCTCAGGAGTTTGTCGAACCACAATTTAGCATTTCCTCGAAGCCCGAGAGGCTACTACTAATTACCCATCGGATGCCCTGTGTGACCTCGCTGAAATCGGTCATCACGAATGGTTTTCCCGAGGTGAGACATTCAACTCCCCCCCTCATCTGCCTCTTCCCCTCCCCTTCTCTGTCTTACTCCCCCTTCTGCCCTTTCATCTTCCTTCTTCCACTCGGCTTGCCGCCCATTTCCCTCGTATCAGATGGTAAGAAAGGTTTGGCTTTCTAAGACTTGATTTTAGGTGTCCATGAACATATTACGCCCTCAATTGCTCTTTGTTGCACGTTAGTTTGTGTGTGTGCATCGGATTTTAGGCTGTGTGCATCCTAACTATGCAAAATATCGAGTTTGTGCGTATTGTGTTTGTCTGGATCTCTCGATGCGGCATTTGATTCAATATAAAGGGCCTTTTTCTAAGCATTAAATATGGCATACTTTTGGCAAGTTGGGTTAAAACAGCGGTCTCAATCTGACTTGGCTATAATCTACTACCACACCACCCCCACGTACGGAATGCATGGACTGCGACCATTTGGCCAATTGTGGCAGCCTGCGTATCAAATTCAAAGACTACCAAAGAAGATGGAGTAAAAAAAAGTGCATAACCGCAACCTAAATCCTCAAGTCTACGTAAACAATCGAATTCAAAAAAAAAAAGTCTACGTAAACAATCTGTGTAACTTGACGCATGGCTGCCATCGCATAAACATAAAAATAAAAATAAAAATTGATGCATGGCTGTTACTCTTGGTTACCTGCTCAGCCTGATCTGACTGTATTACTGACCCCAGCATGCTGTGCAAGGAGGAAGAATCTGCCCACTGGTCAGGCTTTGCCATTTGGTGCTGCAACGGCAAGCCATCTGGAGCTCCGAACTGGCTGGCGAAGTAGAGGTGATCGGGCTGCAAACCTCCCACCGGAATCCCTCTGCCGACCGCCGCCTCGTCCCTGGTTCCGTACACCGGCTCCGGCATCGCCAGGCACTCGGAGAGCGTCGGCAGCTGCGTGGCACTGGTGCCGGCAGAGGAGGAGCCGCCAGCATCCTTCTCCGGCGGCAGCTGGTACGCCAGGTACCCGTCCTCCAGGAAGGAGGAGTTCAGGGATGGCAGAGGAAGGTTGTCGCTGCTGTTAACGTAGGACGAGGAGCAGGAGAGGTTGCTCTTGCTGCTGTTGCTGTGGGCGTTGTTGACGAATCCCTTGTGGAGCGGGCTCTGCGACGACTTCCCCTTGCCGTAGCTGGCGAGATTGCTGGGGCTCCCCGTGTCCATGCCGTGCAAGGTGCCATGCATGTAGCTCTGATTGCTGGTGCTGTTGTTGTAGAGGTTGGAGAAGGTTCTCCTCGGGGAGGACACCATCTCTCTCTTAGGGGAGGACACCATGTAGTCCCGCTTGGGTGAAGACATCATGTAGTCCCTCTTGGGAGAAGACACCATGTAGTCCCTCTTGGGAGAAGACGCCATGAAGTCCCTCAGAGGGCTGAAGTCCCTCCTTGGGGAGGACATCAAGAAGTCGGCGCCCGAAACGGCGCCGGCGCCGATCTGGTCGGCGAAGAGCGACTCCCACATGGCGAGGTCAGGCGACTGGATCTCGCCGTCGATGTCTCCATCGAACCTCAGCGCTTGCAGGCCCGCTAGGGCGTCGATGGCGTCGGGGTCCGCGGAGGAAGCGACGATGTTCGACTCCGAGAAGGAGGCGGTGGGTGATGTCGGCCCTGCTGGCTGGTGCTGTAGCTGCTTCGTGCCGGAGCTCATGTCAACAGCGCAGTTCAGCGTCCCCATGCGTGAACACATGAGATATCGTGTCCCAACTACACCGGCAACGATGCATCTAACACCATCAACTACTCGACCAAATCGTTGTTGAAGCTAGCTAGCTTTGGGTTTCAATCTCAGAGATGTTTCATTTGGTCCAGCTTCCCTGATAGGTCTTGAAATATGGGAGCTAGCTAAGCAGAAGCGTGTGCCCTGAAATATGGGTCGACGAGCTTGGAGCCATCAAGTTGGCATGTACGCATATGCACATCACGTAGAGACAAGGCGGTGTTTTGGTTGGTTGGTCAGGGGAAAAAATGGTTTTGCTACATTCCTTCTGTACTCTTTTGTTGTTGGCTATGGCTTATTGGTGAAGGTTACCTGCCAGCAAAACGATAAACATGTCTCACAAGAACGCATGTCCTCCAAAGTGAAGGAGACAATAGAGCCGCCTAGGAGGAAACGCAAGGCAGCTTTGATAAAGAAATCTGGAGCCAGATGCCTAATGCTCCAACTTATACTCCAGACAATAGAGTCGCCTAGGAGGAAACGCTAAGGCAGCTTCCATAAAGAAATCTGGAGATCTCGAGAGAGAAACCTTTATACTCCAGCCAGATATTCCAACAGTATAGGCAACGGCTGGGACGAATGTGCCATCGGCTGAGAGAAAGAAGTTAGAGAGCGTGGCTGTTTTACTAGCCTGGGCAATCTGGGATGAGGGTAACAAATGGGTCTTTTGATAACAAGGATAGCTCGATTGATTACCCCGGAAAAAGAAGGCTAGCTCGATTGATCGTATCTTTGATAAAATCAAGTGTGATGCACACAACTGGTCTGAAGCTGGCCCTAAATGCCTGGAATTGCGTTCGCCTAGGGTTTACGGTAATGATAAATCCCGAACATTCGGATTTTAACCATGGCAACCCAAAGTTTTTATGCCAACTTTAGTTGATGCAAGGTGACAAGTTTGAAAAACGTTTAGCTTCAGGTGGGGAAAACTCCCCCCCGGTGAAAATTCAAAAAAAAAAAATGTTTAGCTTGCCATGCTTAAACTCCGAACGTCCGGGATTTATCGGGGTCCTAGTTATAAGGCCCTTCTTTTGTTTTTCCTTCCGGGTCACTGTTAAACTCTAAGACTTTGTACCTCTTTTTTGTCTCGGACTCTTTTTTCTATATTAATTATATGTAGTTTTCCTGCATGGTTTAAAAAGGATATTTCAATAATTTGACTGATGAACAATAACAACTACTATATTTCAATACTCCCTCATATGTAGACTCCTTCGACTTATATGTGAGAGCGATGATGACCATAACTTTCTTTTATTTAATGATGAACTTGAGCTAAAACAGGGAAAATATGTCAATAGTTATCAGGTTTTTACGTCCTTCATGGTGGGAAATTTTGTTGGATATCCTCCTTGTGTGGGCTATGAGGAGATGATAAATTGAAGCATTTAGGCAGCCCGATGTGTGGTAGGCAATATTTTAAATTGCGCGCTACAAAATATAGCGAGACCCTTCTCTAAATGCTACACAAGTTATAGCGCGCTAATAGCATGCTATATTTCAAAATAGCGTTTGCAAAAAAAATCAAATATATCTAAAAATAAAGTATTTAAGCAACTAAATTTTTCATAGGAGCAAGCAATATATGCATCTGATAAAAGGAGTGAGAAAGCTAGTGGGAGAATCTGATAAAAGGAGTGAGAAAGCTAGTGATCGTGGGTTGGTTTTGGCCTGCTGGGCCTGCTGGGCTGTGCTTATTTCAGTTTTGCATGGTCTGCACGTTATAACGTTACAACGTTACAACGTTATAGCGTGTGTAGCGCGCTAATTACGCGATTAGCACCGTAGCGTCCGATTTTGCCAAAACGTAACGTCTTCCTTCCAAATATGCTATAACCGCGTTATAACGGCGAAATAGCGTGCTATTTAAAATATTGGTGGTAGGGCACACTACCCATTAGGGTTATGACCTAGAGTGATTTTGATCTTTGCAGGTGAGGGAAGGGAGATGTCTCGCCCTCCATCTAGTAGCCACCAACACAAGTAACGAAAATCAGGTTAGCCTCCATTGAACGAAGAAGAAGAAGAAAACCAAGATAGAAAAGTGAAATAAATGAAGAATGAACGAAGAGCTTGCACGCAGTCAAATGAAACTCTTTCCCAAGGTTGTGAAGTCCTGATCCACTACCTTGTCTCCATCAAGTTGTGATTCCATAATCTTTAGTGAGATCGTTCCAATCTCTAGCTCTTGAGCCCCAGATCTTATTGAGGTCATCCAAGGTTGAGAGATCTTGATGTATGAGAGCATCTACTTCTATCTAGAAGAGAATTTGTTGTATCCTACATTTGATTATAGTGGGGAAAAAATTCGGTGGCTTCAGCCCATGGTTTTACCTTTGAGGATGTAAAGCGGAATTCACCCTGCGAAGAGGTGATTGCGCGGGAAATTTTTTCCGGTGCAGGTCGGCTATCTCCTTCAACAAATCAAGACCGAGGTGGTTACACCATTTTGGAGGCAGCCCGACATCTGGTGGCCAACTAGATGTGTATGCTGTTGGGGAAGCTTTGTTGAACCAGTTTGAATCGCATTGACCGAAGTTGACATGCAGCTCAGAGATTGCCGAGGTGCGGCACAACATGATGATTGGTTCAGGCGCTACTAGCAGCGTCTTGACCCAGGGGTCTCTCACCATGTCACTTCCCGGCCTGATGGGTTGGGTTGAGGACCCTTAGGTCGGTTCCATCCTGGGCCACATCAAGCGACCCATGACATGTTCTATGAAGACATCGAAAGACTTGACGTACAAGCTGAAGATACTGGAGCCGTCGTGGACTCTACCTCCATTGACATAGACGACTAGGATATGTAACCCTTAGAACCAAGATATGTTATATAAACCGGGGGACAGGCTCATCAATGGGTATATTACATTCCCTTGGCATTCACATGTACTTTGTAAACACCCGAATCGCACTATACATGAGAGGAGCAGGGTAGTATCTCCACCATTAAAACCCGATACCGGGCAAAGCTTGCCTCCTTTGACTATCCACCCAAATCTCCTAGCCGTGTTATCCTACCAAGGGGTCTGCCAGATTTAGCATCGATGCATACTACTAAACTCGTAACACATATTACATGAAAGATATTTTTGCAAAATGTTTTTGCATGACAAATTTGGTATACTCGCATTGGTCATTTCGACATTGGGTTGAAATGGAAACTATCAGCAATTCCATTGGCCAAGACTAAAATGATGCTTAATTCTAATACTATTTGGTGCACAACATATGACACGAGAAAGCTAATTTTACTACTCATATTGCTTGAACGCATAATTTTGTAGGAGCAAGATTATACTACGAACCAACAACATGTACAAGATAGGAAAAAGATCACTCTAATAGGTGCCAGTAAATCTGGTAGGCGACAATGAGTTTAGTTAGCATACTAGTCACATTGGCAACTTATTACTGAATGTAACTTGCCTCACATTTGCAGATGATTCAATTTATACTCTAGGATCTTCTATAAATATGCTTAGCTAATAATGCACTAAAATTCACTTGATCTGGTGGGCGTAGATGAAGTAGTGGATGACGGCGGAGAAGATGCACGAGGTCTCAGGCGCTGGGGAGCTCAGTGGGCGCGAGGACGAGGTCGGCCATGGCGGCGGTGCGTCAATGAAGGCCTCGGACGTGTGCGGGAGAGAGGAAAAATGCACGGGGGAAAAGGGGGAGAGTAGCTAGGGTTTCGGGGGAGGGGTGCCACACTGCTATATATATATAGGGCGAGGGAGGGTCGTGGATGCACGCCACGGCGCCATGGCATCCGTGGATGTGCTCCAGGCAGCCTCCCTGCTACACGTAGAAGACAACCAATGTGGGTTGAGCCTGTGCACTATAGAACTGGGCCATAAGTGCACAGTGAGAGCTTTTCTCTTTATTCTTTTCTGTTATTTAATTAGCTATTGCTTTGTATATTATTTTGCTATCAAATGAATTTTGTTTATTATGAGACTTCACACATAAATGCTATGCAATATTACTAGGTTGCACAAAAAATTTGGGGGCAATTGGAACTATTCAAACATTTTTGGAAATCAAAGAGATCAAGTAATTTTCTGTTGGACCACTAAAATAATTTCCAGGAACAAATTGGGCATCTAATTAGAGTTGATATTATTTTTACCAATACTTGGGGATTTTATGACATACTGTAAACATTATTTTTCACCGCTGAAGAAATATTAATTTGTCTTGCTATTTGAATTTGAAATGGGTTTGGATCAAAGTGAAATTTAGCAAAAATTAAGTGATGACATGGCACCATTAACAGGGTATCGCTGTAGCATAACACTGGGGTCTTACATATTTATATGAAACCCAGCCGTGTTTGATCAAATTTCGTCCGGTTAGTTTGAATTATTGGCTGAATGTATGTGGGCAGCATTGGAAAGTGTCCTTTCGCATCCATGTCCGCGCACTGGTTCCTCCCTGTCTGCGGACAGATGCAAGAGGAAATTTGCGGATTGCCGTTGAAGATGCCCCTTAGCTTCTTTTCTTTTAGGTAACTAAGATTGTAAGTTAGCTGCATGTTTACTTTGGTTTTATTTTGAATGAAATCAATCGGTGTATTGATAGGCAAAGAGATTACACTTATATATGGTCTGAAGAGACGTGTTGCACAGGTCGCAACGGTTTGAACCGAATTAATTAATTCTAACACTCCCCCTAATCTACACTTGACGATGTAGAATTTTCCACGTGCTTGTCCTAGTAGGATCATCATCTTGAAGATTTTCCGTTATAGTATCAACATCTTTTAGAATCATCATCTTGAAAGGATTCTCCTCCAAAAGCTCCTCATTGAAATCCTTGATGAGAACCTGGAATATAAACTAACAAAGAGAAAGAGTGCAATATGATGTTTTAAACATGAATAGTTCAAGGAGACGCTCCCCCTGATACTTCCAAGTCCCGAAGTCGTCGTGCCATGAACATATTTATGGAATGTCGAATTTGATAGAGACTTGGTAAATAAATCAACAAGGTTTTCACATGATTTAACTTGCAAGATGTTTATTTCCCCACTTTTCTGAAGTTCATGGGGGAAAAACCACTTAGGAGAAATATGCTTAGTGATATTACTCTTGATGTATCTTGTTTGCATTTGTGCAACACAAGCCGCATTATCTTCGTAGATAATGGTAGGTGATTCTATAGAACCAATTCGACATGATTATTGTATGTGGTTTATCATTCTGCGAAGCCACACACATTCACGTGATGCTTCAAATAATGAAATTATTTCAGAATGATTGGTAGATGTTGCCACCAGAGTCTGTTTAGAAGACTTCCATGATACGGCAGTTTCACTATGTAGGAACACAAAGCCGGATTGTGATCTGGCATTATGGGGATCAGATAAATAGCCAGCATCTGCCTATCCAATCATATTAGAGTCCCGATTTCTTTGGAGATGCACTATGTCTAGCAAGTAGATTCACTGCAAATGCAAGGTCAGGTCTCGTGCAATTTGCAAGATACATGAGCACTCTAACGGCACTGAGATATGGAACCTCGGGTCCCAATATTTCTTCTCCATCATCCCTTGGCCTGAAAGGATCTTTCTTTACGCCTAGAGAGAGAATAATCATGGGAGTTTTAGATGGGTAGGGTTTGTCCATATTTAATTTCTCCAATATTTTATGGATATAGGCAGCTTGGTGTACCATAATTCCTGAGGGAAGGTTCTCAAGTTGAATACTTAAGCAAAATTTGGTTTTACCCAAATCCTTCATCTCAAATTCCATCTTTAGGTGATTGCGTGTTTCATCAATGTCTTGTGTGTTACTGATGATGTTGAGATCATCAACGTACAGTGAAATGATGCAAAATCCAGCAGAGGACTTTTTGATAAAGACACATGGGAAATCACTACTATTGGAGTAACCTTTCTGTAGAAGGAACTCACTGATCCGGTTGTACTACATCTGTCCCGACTGTCTTAAGCCATATAATGACTTGTTCAGTTTTACACAATACATGTTGCGTCTTGCGTTGGTATTCGGGATAGATATTCCGTCATGAACCTTCATATACATGTCCGAATCTAGTGGCCCATAAAGATATGCGGTCACGACATCCATCAACTGCATAGATTGACGATTTTGCATAGCCAAAGATACAACTATCGGAAAGTGGTTCCACTCATTACAGGAGAATATGTCTCATTGAAATCAATGTCGGGTCTCTGCGTGAACCCTTGTTCTATGAGCCTTGCTTTGTATCTCACCACCTCATTGTTCTCATTCCGTTTCCGAAGAAAAAACCATTTGTATCCCACAGGGAAAACATTGGGAGGTGTCGGAATTGCTTCAGTGAATACCTTTCTTTTGTTAAGCAAGGCAATTTCTGCTTTGAAAGGACCGAGAAGAGGTGTCTAGTGGGGGGTGATTAGACCCTCAACAAGCAAAAGTGGCAATTTTTAAGTTCTTCAAGTTGAGGTGGAGTTTTAGCACAAGTTTAAACATTCACAATACATTTCAAGCAAACATGGCACGAGTATAAGCAGCGGAAAGAATAAAGTATGCTAGTTGCTGATACGTCTCCAATGTATCTATAATTTTTGATTGCTCCATGCTACTTTATCTATTGTTTTGGACTATAATGGGCTTTATTTTCCACTTTTATATTATTTTGGGACTAACCTATTAACGGAGGCCCAACCCAGAATTGCTGTTTTTTGCCTATTTGAGTGTTTGAAAAACGGAATATCAAACGGAGTCCAAGCGGAATGAAACCTTGGGAACGTGATTTTCTCACGAGCGTGATCCAGAGACTTGGACCCTACTCCAAGGAGTGCAGGGCGGTCACGAGGTGGGGCGCGCCCCTCCCAGGCGCGCCCCTCCCATGGGCGCGCCCCCCTGCTTCATGGGCCCCCTGACGCTCCACCGACGTACTCCTTCCTCCTATATATACCTACGTACCCCCAACAGATCGGGGACGGAGCCAATAACCTAATTCCACCTCCGTACCTTCCTGTATCCACGAGATCCCATCTTGGGGCCTGTTCCGAAGCTCCGCCGGAGGGGGCATCCACCACGGAGGGCTTCTACATCAACACCATAGCCCCACCGATGAAGTGTGAGTAGTTTACTTCAGACCTTCGGGTCCATAGTTAGTAGCTAGATGGCTTCTTCTCTCTTTTTGGATCTCAATACAATGTTCTCCCCCTATCTTGTGGATATCTATTCGATGTAATCTTCTTTTTGTGGTGTGTTTGTTGAGACCGATGAATTGTGGGTTTATGATCCAGCTTATCTATGGAAAATATTGGATTCTTCTCTGTATTCTTTTATGTATGATTAAGTTATCTTTGCAAGTCTCTTCGAATTATCCGTTTGGTTTGGCCAACTAGATTGGTAGTTCTTGCAATGGGAGAAGTGCTTAGCTTTGGGTTCAATCTTGCGGTGTCCTTACCTAGTGACAGAAGGGGTTGCAAGGCACGTATTGTATTGTTTCCATCGAGGATAACAAGATGGGATATTTATCATATTGCATGAATTTATTCCTCTACATCATGTCATCTTGCTTAAGGCGTTACTCTGTTTTTTACTTAATACTCTAGATGCATCTTTGGATAGCGGTCGATGAGTGGAGTAATAGTAGTAGACGAGAATCGTTTGGTCTACTTGTCACGGACGTGATGCCTATATACATGATCATTGCCTGGATAACCTCATAATTATGCTCAATTCTGTCAATTGCTCAACAGTAATTTGTTCACCCACCGTAGAATACTTATGATCTTGAGAGAAGCCACTAGTGAAACCTATGGCCCCCGGGTCTATTCTCATCATATCAATCTCCATCACTTTATTTACTTGCTTTTACTTTTTACTTTGCATCTTTATACCAAAAATACCAAAAATATTATCTCTATCAGATCTCACTCTCGTAAGTGACCGTGAAGGGATTGACAACCCCTAATCGCGTTGGTTGCGAGTAGCTATCGTTTTGTGCAGGTACGAGGGACTTGCGCGCAGCCTCCTACTAGATTGATACCTTGGTTCTCAAAAACTGAGGGAAATACTTACGCTACTTTGCTGCATCATCCTCTCCTCTTCGGGCAAATCCAACGCAGTGCTCAAGATGTAGCAAGAAGAATTTCTGGCGCCGTTGCCGGGGAGGCTTACGCAAAAAGTCAACATACCAAGTACCCATCACAATCCCTATCTCTCGCATTACATTATTTGCCATTTTCCTCTCGTTTTCCTCTCCCCCACTTCACCCTTGTCGTTTTATTCGCCCTCTCTTTCCCAATCTCCTCCTCTCTTTTGCTTGCCCTTTCGTTTTTCGTTTGGTTGGATTAGATGCTTATTTATTCCTAAACAAAGAAGCCAATATCTATGGATCATGATCCGCTTGCCAATCTTTTTAAGAAATCCAATTATGATGAACCAATTCCTAGTAATTTGGATGCACTAGATTATCTTTATAAGGTTTTGCCTAAAATCTGTGAAGCGACTCACGATAGATCTTTGAATAAAAAGCATGATTGCAATGATTTTATTATAAATTCTTTTGATGTCAATTGTGCTAATAAGATGCAAAACCCTAAGCTTGGGGATGCTAGTTTTGCTATGTCTACTACTTGTTGCAATGATCATGATTGGGGTGATTCTTCTTATGATCTTGAAAATTTATTTAAGCCTCATGATGAATATAAGATTGATAATAGTGTTTGCAATAATATTGAAAGTGGGTTTGGAAGAGTGTCAACTTTAGATCCCACATATTTGGATAACATTCAATCTTATGAATTTTTTGATTAAAGTGGGCTTGGAGAAATCATGACTTTAGTTAATGATAATCCCACTATTTTGAAAGAGTGTCAACTTCGCATGCATGTGGATCGTGTTGAGAATATGTTATGTGATAGCTATATTGTTGAATTTTCTTATGATCCTACATGTAATTATTATGAGAGAGGAAAATATGGTTATAGAAATTTTCATGTTACTAAATTACCTCTCGTTATGTTGAGATTGCTATCGTCACTTTCTTCTTCCTCGCATATGCTAGTTTTTGCTTGCCTTGCAAATTTGTTTGCCTATAAGATGCCTATGCATAGGAAGTATGTTATACTTAGATGTGTTTGTCACATGCTATATGATGCTCTATTTGTGCTTCAGTTCTTGTCTTTCATGTGAGCATCATTGAAATCTCAATGCCTAGCTAAAAGGGCTTTAAAGAAAAGCGCTTGTTGGGAGACAACCTAATATTTTTCCTTTCTGCTTAGTAATAAATAATCCATCTATCCTCTGTTTAGATGTGGTTTTATCTTTTAGTTAGTGTTTGTGCCAAGTTGAATCTATTGGATCTTCTTGGATGATAGTTATTTGATCTTGCTGTAATTTGCATAATCTCAGTGCCCGAATTGTTAAAAATCGCCAGAACGTGATAAAATACTGATTCCAATTGCTTCTGATCAATAAAAAATTGTCCAGGTCTTCTAATTTTGGTAGAATTTTTTGGGTTCCAGAAGTTTGCGTTAGTTACAGATTACTACAGACTGTTCTGTTTTTGACAGATTCTGTTTTGCGTGTGTTGTTTGCTTATTTTGATGAATCTATGGCTAGTAAAATAGTTTATGGTCTATAGAGAAGTTGGAATACAGTAGGTTTAACACCAATATATAAATAAAGAATGAGTTCATTACAGTACCTTAAAGTAGTCTTTTGTTTTCTTTCTCTAGCAGACTCACGAGATTTCTATTGAGTTTTGTGTTGTGGAGTTTTCAAGTTTTGGGTGAATTCTTTTGATGGATTATGGAACAAGGGCGGCAAGAGCCTAAGCTTGGGGTGCCCTTGGCACCCCAAGATAATCAAGGACACCAAAATTCAAAGCTTGGGGATGCCCCGGAAGGCATCCCTCTTTAAATCTACTTCCATCGGTAATTTTCTTGGAGCTATATTTTTATTCACCAACATGATATGTGTTTTGCTTGGAGCGTCTTGTATTATTTGAGTCTTTGCTTGTTAGTCACCACAATCATTCTTGCTGTACACACCTTTTGAGAGAGCCATATATGAATTGAAATTTGATAGAATACTCTATGTGCTTCACTTGTATCTTTTGAGCTTGATAGTTTTGCTCATAGTGCTTCACTTATATCTTTTTTGAGCGTGATAATTTTTGCTCTAGTGCTTCACTTAGATCTTTTAGAGCAGGTGGTGAATTTGTTTTAAAGAAACTTGATCTCTCATGCTTCACTTAGATTATTTTGAGAGTCGTTAATAGCATGGTAATTTGCTTAATGTTAATATACTTGGTGTTCAAGATATGTGAAACTTTCTTTTGAGTGCGTTGAATACTAAGATAAGTTTGATGCTTGATAATTGTTTTGAGATATGGAGGTAATAATATCAAATTCATGCTAGTTGAGTAATTGTGAATTTGAGAAATGCTTATGTTGAAGTTTGTAAGTCCTGTAGCATGCACGTATGGTTAAAGTTGTGTAACAAATTTGAAGCATGAAGTGTACCTGGCTTGTGCATCCTTATGAGTGGCGGTCGGGGATGAGCGATGGTCTTTTCCTACCAATCTATCCCCCTAGGAGCATGCGCGTAGTACTTTATTTTTTGATGACTTCTAAATTTTTGCAATAAGTATATGAGTTCTTTTGACTAATGTTGAGTCCATGGATTATACGCACTCTTACGTTTCCGCCATTGCTAGCCTCTTGATGCCGTGCATTGCCCTTTCTCACATTGAGAGTTGGCGCAAACTTCACGGTGCATCAAACCCCGTGATATGATATGCTCTATCACACATAAACCTCCCTATATCTTCCTCAAAACAGCCACCATACCTACCTATTATGGCATTTCCATAGCCATTCCGAGATATATTGCCATGCAACTTTCCACCGTTCCGTTCATCATTATTATGACATACATTACTTTTGTCATATTGCCATTGCATGATCATGTAGTTGACATCGTATTTGTGGCAAAGCCACCATGCATTATTTTTCATACATGTCACTCTTGATTCATTGCACCATCCCGGTACACCGCCGGAGGCATTCATATAGAGTCATAACTTGTTCTAGTTTTAAGTTTTAATCCTTATGTTGTAATCAATGGAAATGTGATGATCATCATTATTAGAGCATTGCCCAAAAAAAAGAGAAAGGCCAAAAAAAAGGCCCAAAAAAAGGGCAATGCTACTATCTCTTTTTCCACACTTGTGCTTCAAAGTAGCACCATGTTCTTCATGTAGTGAGTCTCATATATTGTGCTTCAAAGTAGCACCATGTTTTCCATATAGTGAGTCTCATATGTTATCACTTTCATATACTAGTGGGAATTTTTCATTATAGAACTTGTCTTGTATATTCCTACGATGGGCTTCCTCAAATGCCCTAGGTCTTCATGAGCAAGCAAATTGGATGCACACCCACTAGTTTTGTTTTGTTGAGCATTCATAGTTATAGTGCATTCGTTGCATGGAAATCCCTACTCCTCATATTGACATCAATTGATGGGCATCTCCATAGCCCGTTGATTAGCCTCGTCGATGTGAGACCTTCTCCTTTTTTGTCTTCTCCACACAATCCCCATCATCAAATTCTATTCCACCCATAGTGCTATATCCATGGCTCACGCTCATGTATTGCGTGAAGGTTGAAAAAGTTTGAGATTATTTAAGTATGAAACAATTGCTTGGCTTGTCATCGGGGGTATATAAGGTGGGAACAGCTTTGTGTGACGAAAATGAATCATAGCCTAACTATATGATTTTGTAGGGATCTTTGGCCATGTTATTTTGAGATGACATAATTATTTTAATTAGTATGCTTGAAGTATTATTATTTTTATGTCAATATGAACTTTTGTCTTGAATCTTTCGGATCTGAATATTCATATCACAATTAAGAAGATTTACGTTGAAATTATGCCAAAGTATCACTCCGCATCAAAAATTCTCTTTTTATCATTTACCTACTCGAGGACGAGCAGGAATTAAGTTTGGGGATGCGATCGTCTCCAACGTATCTATAATTTTGATTGCTCCATGCTACTTTATCTATTGTTTTGGACTATAATGGGCTTTATTTTTCACTTTTATATTATTTTTGGGACTAACCTATTAACCGGAGGGCCAGCCTAAATTGCTGTTTTTGCCTATTTCAGTGTTTGAAGAAACGGAATATCAAGCGGAGTCCAAGCGGAATGAAACCTTGGAACGTGATTTTCTCACGAGCGTGATCTAGGAGACTAGGACCCTACTCCAAGGAGTGCAGGCGGTCATGAGGGTGGGGCGCGCCCCTCCCACAGGCGCGCCCCCTGCCTCGTGGGCCCCCTGACGCTCCACCGACGTACTCCTTCCTCCTATATATACCTACGTACCCACAACAGATCGGGGACGGAGCCAAAAACCTAATTCCACCTCCGTACCTTCCTGTATCCACGAGATCCCATCTTGTGGCCTGTTCCGGAGCTCCGCCAGAGGGGGCATCCACCACGGAGGGCTTCTACATCAACACCATAGCCCCTTCGATGAAGTGTGAGTAGTTTACTTCAGACCTTCGGGTCCATAGTTAGTAGCTAGATGGCTTATTCTCTCTTTTTGGATCTCAATACAATGTTCTCCCCCTCTCTTGTGGAGATCTATTCGATGTAATCTTGTTTTTGCGGTGTGTTTGTTGAGACCGATGAATTGTGGGTTTATGATCCAGCTTATCTATGGAAAATATTTGATTCTTCTCTGAATTCTTTTATGTATGATTAAGTTATCTTTGCAAGTCTCTTCGAATTATCCGTTTGGTTTGGCCAACTAGATTGGTAGTTCTTGCAATGGGAGAAGTGCTTAGCTTTGGGTTCAATCTTGCGGTGTCCTTACCTAGTGACAGAAGGGGTTGCAAGGCACGTATTGTATTGTTGCCATCGAGGATAACAAGATGTGGTATTTATCATATTGCATGAATTCATTCCTCTACATCATGTCATCTTGCTTATGGCGTTACTCTGTTTTAACTTAATACTCTAGATGCATGATGGATAGCGGTCGATGAGTGGAGTAATAGTAGTAGATGCAGAATCGTTTCGGTCTACTTGTCACGGACGTGATGCCTATATACATGATCATTGCTGGATAACCTCATAACTATGCTCAATTCATCAATTGCTCAACAGTAATTTGTTCACCCACCGTAGAATACTTATGCTCTTGAGAGAAGCCACTAGTGAAACCTATGGCCCCCGGGTCTATTCTCATCATATCAATCTCCATCACTTTATTTACTTGCTTTTACTTTTTAGTTTGCATCTTTATACCAAAAATACCAAAAATATTATCTCTATCAGATCTCACTCTCCTAAGTGACCGTGAAGGGATTGACAACCCCTAATCGCGTTGGTTGCGAGTAGCTATCGTTTTGTGCAGGTACGAGGGACTTGCGCGTAGCCTCCTACTGGATTGATACCTTGGTTGCCAAAAACTGAGGGAAATACTTACGCTACTTTGCTGCATCATCCTCTCCTCTTCGGGGAAATCCAATGCAGTGCTCAAGAGGTAGCAGTTGCAAGAAAGTAAAGGGATTGGATTGGAGTGTGAAAACGCAATGTGGACATGGAGATTTTTGGCGTGGTTCCGATAGGTGGTGCTATCATACGTCCATGTTGATGGAGACTTCAACCCACGAAGGGTAACGGTTGCTCGAGTCCACGAAGGGCTCCACCCACGAAGGGTCCACGAAGAAGCAACCTTGTCTATTGATACTTCTTGAGCTTGCATTGGTTTTTCCCTTGAAGAGGAAAGGGTGATGCAGCACAGTAGAGATAGGTATTTCCCTCAGTTAAGAACCAAGGTATCAATCCAGTAGAAGAAGAATGTGCAAATCACCAATACCTGCACAAACAATCAAAGACTTGCACCCAACGCGATAAAGGGGTTGTCAATCCCTTCACGGTCATTTGCAAAAGTGAGATCTGATAGAGATAGATAAATAAAAGATAAAATATTTCTGGGTTTTTTTGGTTTATAGATCTGAAAATAAAAGATTGCAAAATAGTAGACCTGAAACTAATATGATGGAAAATAGACCCGGGGGCCATAGGTTTCACTAGAGGCTTCTCTCTTGAAGGCAAATAATACGGTGGGTGAACAAATTATTGTCGAGCAATTGATAGAAAAGCAAAAAGTTATGACAATATCCAAGGCAATGATTATGAAATATAGGCATCACGTCGTGTCAAGTAGACCGACTCCTGCCTGCATCTACTACTATTACTCCACACATCGGCCGCTATCCAGCATGCATCTAGAGTATTAAGTTCATAAAGAACGGAGTAACGTCTTAAGTAAGATGACATGATGTAGAGGAATAAACTCAAGCGATATGATGGAAACCCCATCGTTTTATCCTCGATGACAACAATACAATACGTTCCTCGCTACCCCTACTTTGTCACTAGGTGAGGACACTGTTAGACTGTATTATACATAGACTCTGTATAGGTTTTGTATACCGTATTGTACACACCTTGTATACTCCTTATATATATTAGATAACCCACCTCGTAAGAGGTAAGGTGCAGTTTCCCAAACCCTACGTCTAATATGGTATCAGACTAGATCGGTCCCAATGACTTCCGCTGCCCTACCTAGCCCGATCGCCGCTGCCGCCGTTGCTCCGATCGCCACCAACGCCGCCGGCGCGCCGGCGACTGCTGCCGCGACTCCTGCCTCGCCGTTCCTATCTTCGCGACCTCTCGTTTCGGTCTACACCGGTCAGCCGTCTCTGATCGGCGCCTCCTCATATCGGATGCAGCCGTCCGTTCCGCCTGCACCTTCATCGCCTGGGATGGGTGCCCAGACCCACTACGGCCACCCAGCCGGCCACTGGATGGCGCCTCCGTCGCTCCAGCCGTTGCCATCGGCGCCATACGCTGCTGCGCCTGGGGCTCCCTCCTACGCCTCGCCGTCGCTGTTGCCTTACGCGGCTGCACCTATGGCTTCGCACGGCGCCGCACCTACCACGCCCTATGGAGCTCCCATGCCGCCTGGCAACGTTGGGTACTACCCGAATCCATCGGGTCTATCGTATCATGGTGCTCCGGTGCTGGATGTGGCTACCTCCTCGGAGCTAGTTCTTGCCGAACGCGGTGGTGCCCCGCCTCCGGGGTATTACACGTCGCTCTATGCTGCGGCGCCTCCACCCGATCATGGTACTGCTGCTGCGCCATTCTACTTTGCGCACCTCATCCCGGTGAAACTCACGACGGATAACTATCTGTCATGGCGTGCACAGGTGCTGCCGCTCCTTCGCAGTCGTTACCTGGAGGGTTGCGTTGATGGCACCCTGCTGTGCCCTCCGCCGCATCATCCAGCGTATCATGCATTGTTGGCTCAAGATCAGGCGATCCTCTCTGCGATACTGTCGTCTCTCACGGAGGGAGTATCTTCTTTGGTCCTATTTGCTACCACCTCTCAGGAGGCGTGGTCGGCCCTGCACACGAGCTTCGCGTCTCAACAGCAGGCGCGTGCTCACACCATTCGCACGGAGCTAGGGGAGACCAAGCTCCTTGATCTCCGTGTCATCGACTACTTCAACAAGATGATGCGCCTTGCCGACACTCTGGCTTCCATTGGCCAGCCGCTTCGTCCTGAGGATTTCACCACCTTTGTTATGAACGGATTGGATGCTGACTATGATAACCTCGCTGAGAACATCAATGGTCGTGACACTCCGCTTCAACCTCGTGAGCTTTACTCACGCCTCCTCGCCACGGAACAACGCGTCAAGTCCCACCGCTCCAACCCAAGTTTTGTGGCTGCCAACGCTGCCACCCGTGGCAAAGGGAAGCCCTACAAGCCGCTGGCTGGAGACAAGGCGGGGTCTGCTGCTCCTCAGACTCAGTGGCCTCCCGAGGCAGCCTCTATGCCCACGACTGGGGGCGGCCGCTCCTATTCATGCTACCCATCATGCGGCATCCAGCTCCCCTGTCAGTTGTGTGGCCTTCCTCGTCACATAGCATCCCGCTATCATCGTCGCTTCAAGCGGGACTTCCTCGGCATTGGCAACAATGGAAAAGGCAACGACAAATAGGCTGCCTTGGCTACTCATGAGCATGCACATACTCCATCATATGCCATTGATCCGACATGGTACATGGATACGGGCGCTACTCATCACCTGACGGGCGAGATGGGTAAGCTTTCCACCCAGGAGCCTTATCGTGGTCATGATCAGGTTCACACCGCCAACGGAGCAGGTATGCATATATCACATGTTGGTCAGGCATCCTAAGGGAGTCCTGGATTAGGGGGTGTCCGGATAGCCGAACTATCATCACGGCCGGACTCCAAGACTATGAAGATACAAGATTGAAGACTTTGTCCCGTGTCCGGATGGGACTTACCTTGGCGTGGAAGGCAAGCTTGGCGATACGGATATGTAGATCTCCTACCATTGTAACCGACTCTTTGTAACCCTAACCTATCCGGTGTCTATATAAACTAGAGGGTTTTAGTCCGTAGGACGAACAACAATCATACCATAGGCTAGCTTCTAGGGTTTAGCCTCCTTGATCTCGTGGTAGATCTACACTTGTACTACCCATATCATCAATATTAATCAAGCAGGGTAGGGTATTACCTCCATCGAGAGGGCCGAACCTGGTAAAAACATCGCGTCCCTTGTCTCCTGTTACCGTCCGCCTAGGCGCACAGTTCGAGACCCCCTACCGAGATCCGCGGTTTGACACGACATTGGTGCTTTCATTGAGAGTTCCTGCGTATGCGTCACCGATAGGCCCGATGGCTCCTTCGATCATCAACAAGGGCGCGGTCGGTGAGACTTTTCTCCCGGAGAGATCTTCGTATTCGGCGGCTTTGCCTGCGGGCCAATTAAGCAGCCATCTGGAGCAGATCGAAGCTTCGCCCACAGGCTGTCGAGTCAGATTTGGAAGTTTGAACTATCGGCCGATATCCGCGGAGACTTGATCTTGACGGATTCGAGCCGCAACCAACATGCCGCCTTGTCTCGATGGGCATGATCTGGCTCTGTGGCGAGCGATTGCCACGGAGGCCGCACCAGCATCCGCTCCGACCCTTAATCCGGGCGGATTCCTCGATCGAGGATGATTGGTTGGACACCGCCTCGGGGCTCGATATCTCGGTGATGGGCGAACTCTATCCCTGTCGCTGCGAAGACCTCGACTCGGGTGCGGACTCCTCTCCGGACTCTGAACCCTCCGTGCCCCTACAAATCGAATCCGATTGGGCGCCGGTTATGGAGTTCACTGCCACAGACATCTTTCAGCACTCGCCCTTTGGCGACATCCTGAATTCACTAAAGTCTCTCTCTTTATCCGGAGAGCCATGGCGGACTACGGTCGGGAAGGTTGGGATGCGGACGACGAAGAAATTCAACGCCCACCCACCACCCGCCGTAGCCACTATCGAGCTTACGGCGTGCTCGATTTCAACTCCGAAGACATCGACGGTATGGACGACGATGTAGGAGACAACCTTGAACCAGTGCTTATAGGATGCTGGACAACCACTTCATCCCATGATGTATACATGGTGCATACACCTAAAGAAATGAAGACGAGGAACAACGGGACGCTACGAAGGATAAATCCCTCGAAAAGCAGTCAAAACAGCAACGTAAATGCCGAACTAAGTCCCGCCTCAACAGAGACCCAACCATAAAGCAGGGCGAACCGGTGGACAACGAACATGCTATCGAGCAATCGTCCGAACAAGACAACTTGGATAAACAACCCGTCCCCGGCGAAGACAACAGTCCGGACGATCTCACGCCGGACAAATCGTTGGAGCAAAATAACCTCCAGAAAAGGCTCGTCGCCACTGCGCGTAGCCTGAAAAAGCAGAAGCGGAAGCTAAAAAAAGCGGAAGATGCACTCAGGATCAGATGGAGCAAAGTATTCAACACATGAGACAAATCGGCGGCGATCGCCCGAACAAAAACTACCCAAAGAGAAAGCTACGCCCGAATTTGATGAGGAGGCCATAGACACCCACAATCAAAAATTAAGAAGGCCACCCGGTCGGATGGGCGACCCCGGCAACAAGAGAACGGCAAGCTGGCGCCGCACACAAGCCGATCTGCGATCCGCATAAATATCCACATCAAAAGGATGGCCCGATTAGGTCCATCTATGGGCCAAGCGAGGCTCTTCAAAGCAAGGCAACCGCCAAATATTGAACATCACGGCACACCCAAATACAGGGCGCCAGCATCCCTATGTTTCACCGATGAGGTGTTGGATCATGAATTTCAGCGGATTTAAACCCGTAAACATAGAGGCATCTGACGGAACAACAAACCGAGTGCGGATTGAGATTACATCCTCCACATACACATGGCTAGAGGAGATGATCTCCACGCCATAAAATACTTACCCTCAAACTCAAAGGGCCAGCTTGGCATTGGCTTAAAAGCCTCCCGAAAATGCCATTGGAAGCTGGGAGAGCTCGAGGATGCGTTTGGGCAAATTTTCAGGGGACCTCGTCCGCCCTCCGGATCTGAGACGATCTAAGTCACATAACACAACATCCGGAGAGTCAGCCGGAAATTCTGAACAGGTTCCTTACTAAAAGAACCAAATAGTCGATTGTCCGGATGCGAAGCCTTAGCAGCTTTCAAACACAACATCCGAGGCGAATGGCTCGCGGACACCTCGGCCAAGAGAAGCCGAGAACCATGGCGCATTAACAAGCCTCATGACCCGCTTTTGCAGGGAGAGGATAGCTGGCTAGCAAGATGCAGCACCAACGACCCAAGTACATCGGAAGTCAGGGATGGAAACGGGAAACCACGGCGCAACAAGGACCAGCGCCGGATTAAAAGGAACGGTCCAAAGAGCGAGGCGGTCAGCGCCGGATTCAAAAGCTCATGGCGAGAACAACAAAAACTGCCACTTAAGGACAATAGCGATGAGCTATCCAACAAAACAAAATCTTGGACAAGATATGTCAAATCCACAGTACTCCGGGAGGCCTGCAAACCATACCCACAGAGATTGTTGGGTCTTCAAACAGTCCGGCAGACTCAACGCCCGAACACAAGGGCTCGACACACCAAGTGAAGATGATGGCGAGCACCACAAGCGAGCCCGGAAAACAAAAGAATTTCCCACAAGAGGTTAAAACAGTAAACTCACTTCCGTGATCAAAGGGAAAAAGCAGGCGGCGCCCACTAGAATGCGCGCCGCACAAACCACCTAGCGGAGTACCAACACTGGTTGTCAAAACCAATCACCTTCGACCATCGGGACTATTCCAAAGCATCCGGAGCAGGATGGACTGCCTTGATATTGGATCCTATAATCAGCGGTTCCAATTTACACAAGTCCTCATGGATGGTGGTAGTGACATAAACCTGATATATCGGGACACAATCCGCAGGATGAGGATAGACCCAACCAAAATTCGCCGTAGCAACACCTCCTTTAAAGGAGTAATGCCAGCCCATATGCCCATTATGCGGGCTCCATACTGCTAGAAGTTGTGTTCGGTTCATCCGACAACTTCCGTCGCGAAAGGTTAATCTTCCATGTCGCCCCGTTCAAAAGTAGCCATCAAGCACTATTGGGACGCGAAGCTTTCGCCCGCTTTAACGCAATACCGCATTATGCATCTCTCACACTTAAAATGCCCGGTCCACGCGGCATCATCTCATTAAAAGGGAGTATTAAGTGTTACTTGAGCACGGAGGAACGTGAGACTGCCTTGACAGTCCCACACCTATCCGGCTCCGCTAGTCAAAGAACCTGAATTGGTCATTTAAACCCCGGACACGGCTAGACGAGTCCGGCGCCTACTAGCGGCATACCCCCATACAAGGGGCTGCATGCATGTATCAGAAGAGACAATAAAGCTCAATCTTATTCACTTCTTCGAATCGTACTCTGTTTATTTAATATACCGTACATCTTTCGCACGATCTTTTTCCTTTTTTAAACTAAGTTGCTCTCTTTTACGGATGAACAACGTGCTACACCCGTCGAGATACGGCTGCGGAGACCTGGTAGCGAGCGTGCAGTAGGGACCCGTTGCAAGGATTCTTTTGATTAAGACCTGCGTAAACCTTTTTTACTGTCTCTTGTTGATATACATCCCCGGTTTCTTACTATAACCGAGGAGGAGGCTGGCGTTTTGGCATTGGCCGCACCAGAATTTTTAGCGTGCACTGGACACGGGGCTTAGGGCATTATTCTGCCCGTTTTATAAAGACCGAATACCTTAGGGAGTATTCGGCGTCTCGAGATTAGGCCTTATATGCATCATCTCGAATCATGTCTTTGGTCAAATGTTGGGTTTGCCCGGCTCCTGTGTTTTGCTGCCTTACGTTCCGTTCTATCGGCTAACGCGGCACTAGGAGAACTCTGCGATTGTGCCCGGTTCCGGCGAGCGAGCACCTCGATGAAAGCCAAAACTGGCTGTCATGATATAGCGAGAGACTGGTCAACCACTCAATGACTAATCGGAATGTTTAGCATTCCTCCGCATTAACGAAGGACCGGTTTTCGGTCAGGCACATACGCACCCTGAATTCGGGAGAGTGCGGTGCCCCCAGGGGATGTATAGTAGCCCCACCCTCGAACTCCTATGGCTAAGTGAAAGTGATAAAGAATTATAGTCCGGTTGCCTAGTTTGCTACGCTACCACCTCCTTAACAGGACCAAGACGTTGGATTAAGTGTGACAAAGCTCCTTCTTTGCAAACACCCCCGCACTATGTGCGTGGGGGCTAAAGCCAAGGACTGCCATCTTTCAGGTTATATATACATATACATAAACGGCCGCACAGGGAGTAGTTTGCTACTTGAACGCACAAGTATAAAAATCTCTTATATCATATTGAATCATTGTTTTCACAAATCATACATGTCATTTAAACATAATATCTTTTGAGCACTGCGTCTCTATTAAACGAGCGCCCTGCAGGACTTCCTCAAAGTAGTGCTCGGCAGGTACTCGGCTTCCGTCCGAATCTTGGGATGCAACGTCGGTGGCCTTCATATCTGCCCAGTATGTCTTGACACGGGCCAGAGCCATCCGCGCTCCCTCAATACATGCCGACCGCTTTATTGCGTCGATACGCGGTACCGCACCAAGGAACTACTGCACTAAACCAAAATAACTCTTCGGCTGGGGTCCGCCCGGCCACAAATGAATCATGACATGCTTCATGGCAAGTCCGGATAGTCGATTCAGCTCGCCCCATTCGGCCAACCGATCGGTCAACGGAAGAAGACGCTCTGGACTATGGAATTGCGACCAATATAGCTCTTCCCTTATGTGCCCCTTCTGGCCTCTGTGCTCAATCGCGTCCGCAGCGCTCGCCGCTAAGTCCAGATAAGCATCCTCCGAACTCCACAACTTGTCCAATTGAGCATACTTTGGATCCGTATACTTCCTCCGCAGCAGAAACGGTTTTCCAGCCGCAATTGCCCCGGCCTGACTCAGCTCCTCCTTGGCAGCTCTCAAAGCCGAACGGGCATCCTTGGATTCGGCAGCGGCCTTTTTCAGAGCCCTCTTGCTCCGCTTTGCGTTCTTTTCAAGAACCTCGCAGCGATCGGTAGTATTATTCAACTTTACGGCCACATCGGCCATTTCCTCTTTAGAAGTGTAGCAGCCCATTGACTTTTAGCTCTTGGCCGCCCTTAAAGCGGCGCATTACTATTCTGGCTTGCTCTTTCGCTCGGGCGAGTTCCGCCCGCAGCTCTTCCACAGCAGCGGCACCATCTGCATAAAGCATACAAATAGTAAGACATGGGCGTCAAGCTCCCTTACCAGGTGTCCGCGTAGAAGTCGCATACCTTGTGACTCGTCAAACCATTTATTGACCAGCGCGATGTCCGCATCCGCCTCGTCAAGTTGCCGCTTTAATTCGGCATATTCATCAGTCCGGCTGGCCACCGGACGCCCCGCCACCTGTTTAGGAGCGGCGATATGTTATAACTGAGATTTTGATCCTCGGCGCGCTGTCAATTTTGACAACATACCGAGTCTCGGGGCTACTATCCATACAGGCGCATTCTATATGCATAAGCTGTCGGAAGGTACATCATTTTTGCGTACCTCAAACCCGTCGATAAGCTTCGGCGGCTTCATGCAATCCGCTCTCGCGGATGCAATTCTTTCAATCACCATACCCATTAGAGCACGGTGATCCTCTGAGAGAGCCGCTCGCCCGAGCAGATCCTTCATCTCCTCTGACCGCACACCACTTGGCACCGGACCTTCCGGCCCCGCCGGACTTGGGGGAACCCTCCGCGACGATACCTCAGGGTCGTCCGCCTCGCATGAGGGTGCGACAGGTGGAGGCTTCTCGCTCTCCATCATCTCCGGAAGAAGATCCCCCGGAGACGAGCTCTGCTAAGAAGGGCTGAGATCCGAACTACAAGGTACAATTTCGGTTATCTTCAGAAATAAATACAGGGATGTTCCTTACTTACAAAACCCCTTTCTTTTTACTTACGGCTTGCTGGAGGGCTGATCCCCTTGGGGAAATAGTGCGGCTGGGTTACTTCCTAGCGCCGGACTCTCTGACGAAGATCCCTTTCCCCTCTTTGAGGCCTTGACCTCCGGATCTTCCGAAGCGGTCCTCTTCTCTCCTCGGAAGGTAGGGCTTTTAATCCCTCCTTCCTTGATAGCCTCCTTCGTGGAGGCGTTGCTTCCGCTCCCCCTTTGCCTTCTTCAAAAGCGTGGCCTTCAACATCTTGGTCAGCATGGGATCCGGCGTGGTCTCTGGGAGGGGAGCCAGACACCTTATCAACTTTGCCTTGGCTATCCACTCCTGTTTAAGAAACGGTTCCTTTAAAGGACACATATGTATACGGCGAATGAATGAACAGCCAGTCCGGTTACCAGACTACTTACTTGAGTATCTGGGCGATTGCAGCTTAGTCCTGCGTCCTCAGTCAGATCTGGACACTTCCCTTGTGATCCGAAGAACAGTTTATACATCTCCACGGGCGTCGTACCCATGAAATTTTGGAGAGCTCGTGGTCCCTCCGGATTGAATTCCCACAGGCGGAGGGGGGCGTTTGCGAGGCGAAGGTGCGAATCAACATAACCTGCGCCCACTCGCAGCCAGATTGATCTCTCTTTTTGGAGGTCTCGAATACGGCCTGTAACAAAGGCGTCCTTGGGCGATCCCAGTCGAGCCCTTGTTGACCCATGACGCCAGCCGCTGTGGTGGACCTGAGCGGAAGGCAGGAAGCACCACCCATTTGGTGCCTCGGGGAGTGGTAATATAAAACCACTCTCGTTGCCACAAACCAAGCTCCTCTTGAAAAGAGCCCTTGGGCCACGGAGCATCAACACATTTGCTTATGACCGCCCCTCCGCACTCTGCCTACTGCCCCTCGATCGTCTTTGGTTCCACCTTGAAGGTCTTGAGCCACAATCCAAAGTGAGGGGTAATATGGAGGAAGGCCTCACATACGACAATGAATGACGAGATATGGAGGATGGACTCAGGATTCAAGTCATGGAAATCCAGCCCATAATAAAACATGAGCCCCGCACAAAGGGATCCATCGGAAGCCTAAACCCGAAGGAAGTGAGACCACGAACACCACGTTCTCGCCGGGCTCGGGAGTGGGAATGACCTGCCCGGAGTAGGCAGCCTATCGAAATCTCGCGGTTAGATACTGGCGTCTCGCAGCTTTAATCGTCTTCTTCGTGACGGAAGAAGCCATCCACCGCCACGTTGGTCGGAGCGGACATTGTCGAAGGTCCGGCGCCTAGATCTGAAGCTTTGGGTGTTGGAACTCGGCGCGAGGCGAACTTCGATGGAGGTGTAAAAAGAAAGAGGGCCTTGGTCTCGTTATAAAGAGGTTCAATACCAAGAGCCCTCCCGTGGTCGATTAGGACTCGCCTTTGATAGAGGCGTGCCAGCGAACGCGTTGGGTTACCCACGTCTGTATTGATGAGAATCCCGGAATAAGGGGGCACGATCTATGCTTTGATAAGGCGTGCCAAGGAAACTGCCTCGCTAAGCACCTGAGGTGGACCGTAAAAACGATTCATATAAAGGCCTGGCCGTGGTGTAATGTCACGCCACGGAATCGTCGGCAGATCTGTGCAAAGATATTCTCTCTACGGTGTTATGTGGAACTTGTTTTGCGAGCGGACACTATCCTTGTGTTCAAAACCTTCTATGAAGTATTCGGAGGAGGAACCCGCCTTGCAATGCCGAAGACAATATGCACGCCGGACTCGTCGTCATTGAAGCCTGGTTCGGGAGCTCTTGAGGAGTCTGGATTAGGGGTGTCCGGATAGCCAAACTATCATCACGGCGGACTCCAAGACTATGAAGATACAAGATTGAAGACTTCGTCCGTGTCCGGATGGGACTTTCCTTGGCGTGGAAGGCAAGCTTGGCGATCGGATATGTAGATCTCCTACCATTGTAACCGACTCTTTGTAACCCTAACCTATCCGGTGTCTATATAAACCGGAGGGTTTTAGTCCGTGGGGCGAACAACAATCATACCATAGGCTAGCTTCTAGGGTTTAGCCTCCTTGATCTCGTGGTAGATCTACTCTTGTACTACCCATATCATCAATATTAATCAAGCAGGAGTAGGGTATTACCTCCATCGAGAGGGCCCAAACCTGGGTAAAAACATCGTGTCCCTTGTCTCCTGTTACCATCCGCCTAGACGCACAGTTCGGGACCCCCTACCCGAGATCCGCCGGTTTTGACACCGACACATCCCTTCTAACTCATAACCACAAATCTCTACATCTTCGCGATGTTCTTAGAGTTCCCTCTGCTACTCGTAGTTTATTGTCTGTTCCTCAACTTACTCGTGACAATAATGTCTTCACTGAGTTTCATCCTTTTTATTTTTTTGTTAAGGATCGGGACACGAGGGACGTTCTACTTAGAGGTCGCCTGCGCCATGGACTATATGCACTTGATATGCCATCTGCTCCTCGAGCGTTCAGTGGTGTCCGTGTTTCGCCCAATCATTGGCATGCACGGCTTGGTCATCCTTCTACTCCCATAGTTCGTTGTATTATTCACCGTCATGATCTTCCAGTTGTGCCCAATAAAGATGCTGCCACAGTTTGCGATGCCTGCCAGCAAGGCAAGAGTCACCAGCTTTCGTTTTCAGAGTCGAGTCGTGTTGTCAAAACTCCACTTGAGCTTGTGTTTTCTGATGTATGGGGCCATGCCCAAACTTCTGTTAGTGGTCATAACTATTATGTCAGTTTTATTGATGCTTATAGTCGGTTTACTTGGCTTTATCTTATCAAGCGCAAATCTGATGTGTTTGATTGTTTTCTCCAATTCCAAGCTCATGTTGAGCGTCTTCTTAAGCATAAAATTATCCATGTTCAGTCCGATTGGGGGGTGAGTATCACAACCTCAATGCGTTCTTTAATAAGCTTGGGATTTCTCACCGTGTGTCTTGTCCTCATACACATCAGCAGAATGGCGCAGCCGAACGTAAGCATCGTCATATCGTTGAAACTGGCATCACCCTACTTGCTCATGCATCGGTACCCTTTCGCTTTTGGAGTGATGCATTTTCGACAGCCTGTTTTCTTATAAATAGGCTTCCTACACGACTCCTTGGGATGAAAACACCACTTGAACTCTTGCTTAACGAATCTCTGGATTATACCTTTCTCAAAGTCTTTGGGTGTGCGTGCTGGCCTCACCTTCGCCCTTATAACAAGCGTAAACTCGAGTTTCGGTCCAAACGTTGTGTCTTTCTTGGGTATAGCTCTCTTCACAAAGGGTACAAGTGTCTTCATATTCTGTCTAATCGTGTTTACATCTCGCGTGATGTGGTGTTTGATGAGAATGTGTTCCCTTTTTCATCTCTTTCACTACCTTCTGCTCCTCCGGCATCACCTTCCACCTCTCCACTGCCTTCTCAGTTTGTTGATATTGCATACTCTCCTGCGTTGTTGCCTCATCATGCTACAGGTACAGGTTGTGGGGCCCGTCTTGAGCTGCTGGAGGAACATGAGTCGTCAGCTACTCCCGACGTGAGCAGCGGTCCAATGCATTCCCCATGCATGCCTCCTACTCCCGACGTAAGCAGCGGTCCAGTGCATGCCCCATGCATGCCTCTGCTGCCCTCGCCTGGGTCGTCTGCCACCGGATCGGCTCCCTCTGTGTTGGACGCGCCCGTACCAACCTCACCTGGGCCGGTCTTTCAAGCATCGGGCATGCCTGAGCTGGTTTGGCCCATGACGCCTGCCCTTGGCTCGCCTACACCATCTCCTGGGCTGGCGTCTACTACCGCGTCACCTGAGCTGGCATCTCCTGCCGCATCACCTGGCTCAGTTGGAGCGGCCGCCTCGTCACCAGTGGCTTCGCCGGTTCAGTCTTCACCAGCGGTGCCGTCACCACCTGCTGCACCACCGGTTTATCATCCTCATACACGTAGTCGGTCCGGCATTGTTTGTCCCAAGGAGCGCAAGGATGGGACGGTTGCCTAGCTTGCAACCTGTGTGGCTCAGTTGCAAGAAGATCCCTTCGCTGAACCACGACATTTCCAGGCTGCTCTTGGGATTCCTCGCTGGCGTCAAGCCATGGAACAAGAGTATCAGGCATTATTGAAGAATGGTACTTGGCAGTTAGTCCCTCCAGTCTCTGGTGTTAATGTCATTGATTCCAAGTGGGTTTTCAAAGTTAAAAGGCATGCTGACGGTTCTATTGAACGCTACAAGGCACGGTTAGTGGCGAAAGGGTTCAAACAACGGTATGGTCTCGACTATGAGGATACTTTTAGCCCGGTTGTCAAACCTACTACTATCCGGCTGTTGCTCTTTGGCTGTTACTTGAGGATGGTTTCTTTGCCAACTGGATATTCAGAATGCTTTCCTCCATGGTGTTCTGGATGAGGAGGTGTATATGCGCCAGCCCCCGTGATTTGTTGATCCTGCTCGCCCTCATCACTTGTGCTGCCTGGTCAAGGCGCTCTACGGGCTGAAGCAGGCTCCTCGTGCATGGCATGCGAGGCTTGGCTCCGTTCTTCGGGCGCTTGGTTTTGTTCCTTCCACTGCTGACACATCGCTCTTTCTTCTGCATCGACCTGAGGTGACTATGTATCTACTGGTCTACGTTGATGACATTATCCTCATTAGCTCCTCTGATGCTGCTGCTGGTCGTTTGATATCCGCGTTGAGTGCTGACTTTGCGGTGAAAGATTTAGGCACTTTGCATTACTTCCTTGGGTTGGAAGTTTCTCGCTCCTCTGCTGGCTTGACACTCTCACAGCACAAGTACTCTTTGGACTTGTTGCGACGGGCAGGTATGCTGAAGTGCAAACATGTCACAACTCCGATGTCTGCCACTGATCGTTTGTCCGCATTTGATGGAGATCTTCTTACTTCCGATGATGCAACTGAGTATCGTAGTGTTGTTGGTGGCCTGTAGTACCTCACTATCACTCGGCCTGACATCTCCTATGCAGTCAATCGGGTGTGTCAGTTCCTTCATGCTCCTCGGACTTCTCATTGGACGGCGGTCAAGCGCATTCTACGCTACATATGTCTTACTGTCTCATATGGTTTACTTCTTCAGCCGCACCATCCGCTGAGCTTTCGGCGTTCTCTGATGCAGACTGGGCCGGTAACCCGGATGACAAACGATCCACGGGGGGCATGCTATCTTCTTTGGTCCTAACCTGATCGCCTGGACTGCTCGTAAACAAGCTACAGTGTCTAGAAGTAGCACTGAAGCTGAATACAAAGCAGTTGCCAATGCTACGGCTGAGATCAAATGGGTACAGTCTTTATTGAGAGAGTTGGGAGTCCCTCAAGTTCAGCCGCCTATTCTCTGGTGTGATAACATCGGTGCTACCTATCTGTCGTCTAATCCGGTGTTTCATGCTCGAACAAAACACATTGAAGTTGACTATCACTTTGTACGGGAACGTGTTGCACTGAAGCTACTCCACATCAAGTTCATCTCCTCTAAACATCAACTTGCTGACATCTTCACGAAGCCCCTACCACAACCTCAGTTTGTAGGGTGCAGGAGCAATCTTAACATACTTTGTACCTCAGGGCATAGTTAAGATTGAGGGAGGGTGTTAGACTGTATTATACGTAGACTCTGTATAGGTTTTGTATACCGTATTGTACACACCTTGTATACTCCTTATATATATATGAGATAGCCCACCTCGTAAGAGGTAAGGTGCAGTTTCCCAAACCCTACGTCTAATAGACACCTCAAGATTGAACCCAAAGCTAAGCACCTCTTCCATTGCAAGAAAAACCAATCTAGTTGGCCCAACCAAACTGATAGTTCGAAGAAAAATACAAAGATATCAAATCATGCATATAAGAATTCAGAAAAGATTCAAATAATATTCATAGATAAGCTGATCATAAATCCAGAATTCATTGGATCTCGACAAACACACCGCAAAACAAGATTACATCGGATAGATCTCCAAGAACATCGAGGAGAACAAGGTATTGAGAATCAAAGAGAGAGAAGAAGCCATCTAGCTACTAGCTATGGACCCGTAGGTCCGTGGTAAACTACTCACACTTCATCGGAAGGGCAATAGGGTTGATGTATATGCCCTCCGTGATCGAATCCCCCTCCGGCAAGATGCCGGAAAAGCCCCAAGATGGGATCTCACGTGATAGAGGCTAAGGTGTTCCGTCTTTCGATGAGATGGTGGCTGTCATTTTTGATGGAGTAGACTCTGACGATCCGACTACGAATGTGCGAGGACGTCGCACCTTAGCAATCGCTAAACCAACTCTGAGCGGTTATTGACCACGCCAGAGCACGATCAACCTAACCACGAAGGTCTATTTCCTGCAAGCAAACGAAGAACAAGCAAGAAACTGAAATTGCAATCTAGATATTGCGAATAAAAGAGGAAAGCTTCATTGATCAAGTGGGGTTCTATGATGTCTTGGTCTGGTTGTTGAACACAAACGAAGTACGTGAAGTTGCATCTATGGCGAACTTTTAATCTAAACAAAACCCAAAGTCTAAACGATGCCCTAAGTGCTGTATATATGGAGGAAGAGGGGGAATTTTGTGGCCCTTGGAGGAGGGGTCCGAAACTAACCTAAGTCTTGTTTCCCACACATACAGACTCTAAAAACAGCCTATAATCAAGTATTTTGATATTACATGGGTCGGGCACAATAATAAGGTGACGCGGCACCTAGAATAGCCTCTGGATGAAATTTATGAAGTGCCATCTTGTATATTTCGTCCAAGGCTTCATGCACTCATTATGGTGGCTTCAAAGTCCTCGAATCATCACTTGTAACTCCGTTCTTGTTCCCCTTGCGCATGCCATCATCTCCATGCTTGAACTTTCCAAGGTTCATATTTCTTGTCCAAGCTAGGACCTTCATTTGTAAGCAAAACAAATGTATCCAATTTAGGCAGCATCATATTCTCATGAACATTAGAATCGTTACCAAGAAACAGAAGTACCTAGTAGTTCAATTGGCGTGCGCGAGCTCTAGTAATTGGTCCAGTATGTATAATAGCAGGGGCTATGGGTGTAACAATGGTATTGATGTGCTGATCATCCTCCCTTTCTTGAAATGAAGTCGTCCTCGATGGAAGCTCATCTTCCTCACCCAAATAAGGTTTCAAATCTGCAATGTTAAAAGTGGGACTAACCCCAAAATCTGCAGGCAGCTCAAGTTTATATGCATTATCATTTATTTTCTCTAACACCTTAAAAGGACCATCAGCACGTGGCATTAGCTTCGATTTGCAAATTAGGAAATCTATCCTTACGCAAATGTAACCAAACAAGATCTCCAGGTGCAAACACAACATGTTTCCTACCTTTATCTTCAGCAAGTTTATATTTAGCATTCATACGCTCAATGTTTTCCTGAGTTAACTCATGCATTTTTAAGATCAATTCAGCATGTTGTTTAGCATCAAAATTAATCTTCTACGAAGATGGAAGAGGCAACAAATCAATAAGTGCACGAGGTAGGAAACCATACACAATTTCAAAAGGGCACATCTTAGTAGTAGAATGCAGCGAACGATTATAAGCAAATTCAATATGAGGCAAGGATTCTTCCCACATTTTCTTGTTATTCTTCAAAACAACCCTAAGCATAGTAGACAATGTCCTACTGAATACTTCAGTTTGTCCATCAGTTTGGGGGTGACATGTAGTACTGGAAAGTAGTTTAGTCCCCAACTTAGCCCATAAACATCTCCAAAAGTGGCTAAGAAATTTAGTATCACGATTTGAAACAATAGTATTTAGCACACCATGCAAGCGAATAATTTCACGAAAGAATAAATTAGCAACATTAGCAGCATCATCGCTTTTATGACATGGTATGAATTGTGCCATTTTCAAAAATCTATCGACGACAACAAATATGCTGCCTCCCCTTCTTTGTACGAGGTAATCCTAAAACAAAATCCATAGATATACCCTCCCAAGGAACACTAGGTACAGGCGAAGCCATATATAAACCATGAGGATTGAGTCGTGACTTAGCTTTTTGACATGTAGTGCAACGAGCAACAAAACGCTCAACATCTCGTCTCATCTTTGGCCAAAACAAATGTGTAGCAAGTATGTCCTCCATTTTCTTCATGCCAAAATGTCCCATTAATCCTCCTCCATGCACCTCCTGCAATAACAAAAGACGGATGGAGCTAGCTGGAATGCATAGCTTGTTAGCACGGAACACAAATCCATCATTAACGATGAACTTGTTCCATGTTCTTCCTTCTTTACAATTCTGCATTACATCTCTAAAATCAGCATCATGCATATTGATCTTTGATGGTCTCCAAACCAAATATTTTAAAGTCAAGTTGTGAAAGCATAGTATAGCGACGAGACAATGCATCAGCAATAATACTTTCTTTACCCTTGTGTTTAATAACATAAGGAAAAGTCTCTATGAATTCAACCCATTTAGCATGTCTACGATTCAGTTTGGCTTGACTTTTAATATGTTTCAAAGACTCATGATCAGAATGTATAACAAATTCTTTAGGCCATAAATAATGTTGCCATGTTTTTAAAGTCCGAAAAGAGCATATAATGCTTTATCATAAGTAGAATAGTTCAGACTAGGCCCACTCAATTTTACACAAAAGTATGCAACAGGTTTGCCATCTTGTAATAACACACCTCCTAATCCGGTTCCACTAGCATCACATTCAAGCTCAAAAGTCTTATTAAAATCAGGAGGTTGGAGTAAAGGAGCACGTGTTAACTTATCTTTCAATACCGTGAAGGCTTCTTCCTGTGCGGTACCCCAAACAGAAGGCACATCCTTCTTTGTAAGCTCATTGAGAGGTGCAGCAATGGTGCTGAAATCTCTCACAAACGCCTACAGAATCCAATGAGGCCAAGAAAACTCCTCATTTGTGTAACCGTTTTGGGCTGCGGCCAACTCTCAATAGCTTCAATCTTTGCTTTATCAACTTCAATTCCCTGTGGAGTAACAACATAGCCAAGAAAAGATACTCGGTCGGTGCAAAAGGTGCACTTCCCAAGGTTACCAAACAAACGTGCATCATGTAGAGCAATAAAAACAACATGTAAATGTTCTAAATGTTCCTCCAAAGATCTGCTATAAATCAATATATCATCAAAATAGACTACCACAAATCGTCTAATGAAAGCACGTAAAACTTCATTCATTAATCTCATGAAAGTACTAGGTGCATTAGTTAACCCAAAAGGCATGAGTAACCACTCATATAACCCAATGAAAGCAAGGTTTTTATCATTTATGCCATCAGTTGTGTCCCACTACTTAGTTTCGCCACTAGGAATTTCAACTGCTCAAAAATGTCATCGCTTCGTTAGACACATGCACAAAAATGCCGCTGGACATCGTTATTGTGATCTCAAATCTCTTTTGACATGTTATAATGGCATAAATACCTATGGACCAACATTCCAGCTCTCCCTCTATCTCACTACAATAAAGTGTGTGGCCCACTTGATCCCAACAGGGTTCTTATTTTCCTGTAAAATTATTCACTTACTTACTCCTCACAAGTGATGCCACACTTATCATTGTGAGATAGAGAGAACTGAAATGTGGGTATAGGCTTTTTTTGATCATATTGGATGGTCAACAAATTTGACATGAAAATAACAATGTCTAATGGCATCTTGAGCAAACATCTAACGGAATGATGGCATTTTTTATATATCTAATGGCATTTTTGAGTAAGCATCTCACAAATCGATGGCATTTTTTAGCAGCTATAACTTCTAATGGCAAAATTGAGTAGTGGCATACAACTGGTGGCATAAATGATAAAAACCCTAGTTTTACATGTTGTTTTCCATTCATCTCCCAATTTCATACGAATTTGATGGTATCCACTACGCAAATCAACTTTGGGGAACATTGTAGAGCCACTCAATTCATCAAGCATATCATCTAGCCTAGGAATAGGATGACGATAACGCATTGTAATATTATTAATGCCTATACAATCAACACACATACGCGACGTACCATCCTTTTTTGGCACTAGTATAATAGGAAAAACAGAAGGACTAAGAGATTCTCGTATATAACCTTTGTCGAGCAGCTCTTGTACTTGACGCATAATCTCCTTTGTCTCCTCTGGATTGGTACGTTATGGTGCATGGTTGGGTAGTGATGCACCGGGAATTAAGTCAATCTGATGCTCAATCCCTCGAATAGGTGGTAATCCCGGTGACACGTCTTGTGGAAAGACGTCAGCAAACTCCTGCAAAATGTTAGTGATAGCAGGAGGCAAAGAGGAAGGCACGTCCTCGAATGAGAATAATGCCTCTTTGCACACAAAATCATAGAAAACAGATTGCTGCAATCTAGATCATCAATATCAGATTTGGTGGCAAGTAAACATCCACTTTTTAATTTAATTTGAGAAACAACACTAGATGGTTTATTATTAGGTTTCATTTTTTGCTCAAGTTCTTTTGCCACTATCTGATTTTCACTCTTATTTTGCTCCTGTTTTGCTTTACTAGCTCGATTAATATCATCTTTCAAAATGGAATCAGGAGTCATAAGAAGCAAAGTAATATGTTTATCCTTATGAACAAGAGTATAGTGATTGTTTCTACCATGGTGTACAGATTTTTTATCGAATTGCCATGGTCTACCAAGTAATAAGGAACATGCTTGCATGCGTACCACATCACAATCAACAAAATCAACATATGTAGCAATACTAAATGCACACGAACAGTATGTGTTACCTTAACCTTGCCGTTGTTGTTGAACCATTGGATGTAGTAAGGATGCGGATGTGGTCTTGTGGTGAGAGAGAGCTTCTCCACCATCTCCATGCTAGCCAAGTTGTTGCAGTTCCCTCCATCTATGATGACGCGGACAGAACGTTCCTTCACAACTCCCTTTGTATGGAATAAATTATGCCTCTGATTTTGCTCAGCTTGTGTGACCTGCACACTCAAAACACGTTGAGCAACTAAACTTTCATACCTATCAGCATCTTCAGCAGCCATGTATTGCGTCTCATGATCAGAATCATCTCCACCGTGTTCTTCACTTGTAATAAGAGCCAAAGTCTCCTCATCATAATCACTAGCGGACTCATACCCACCATCCTTAGTAGCAATAATCACACGCTTAGATGGACATTCTCTCGTATAATGACCTCCACCCTTGCAACGACGACAAATAATATCATGTGTTTTCCCTGTTGATGCCATGGATGAAGAAGAGCTCCGTGCGGGACCGGAAGGTGTACTCCTGGCAGATGGTGGTGGTGGTGCCCGTTTTCTTGTATATCGGTTGGAATTGGCGGCCGAAGTCAGTGGTGCTGCAGTAGGACGTGTGGGAGTAGAGGATGTACGTGGTGTCTGATGAAGTCATGTACCTAGGGTAGGGTCATGGACCTATCCAAGATACCCTCCCAAGGACATCTCTTATAGAAGACACCTTTCGATCGACACGGAAGGATTCCACTAGACGGACTCAAGACACTCGACCACCAGCCAACCACTCGACCGCCGAAGATCTACAAATCGGTCACGCATAAATGGTTGGTCATTAAATGGCTTTATGGTCATCATAGCACTTTATGTAGGGCGTTACCAGTAACTCCCTCTCTTAATGTACCTTAATCCCTACATAACTGAGGGCCGGAGGGGTCTGGCGAACTCAATATAGGCCACCCCCCTCCTCAGTGTAAAGGGTTCGCACCCCTGCAACTCATACGCACATAATACAGTTGACCGCCTCCGGGCTCCGAGATGTAGGGCTGTTACTTCCTCCGAGAAGGGCATGAACTCTTAAACATCTTGCGTATACAACTACTCCATAGCTAGGATCTTGCCTCTCCATACCTACCCCCATTTACTGTCAGACTTAGAACCACGACAGTTGGCGCCCACCTTGGGGCAGGTGTCTTAGCGACTTGTTGGAGAAGTTGCATTTTTTCCAATCCCATTCATCATGGTTTCAGGCGGAGTTTTGGTTGAGGGCGGCGAGATCCATCTCGGCGCGCTCACGTTCATCGCCGACGACTCCACTTGGTTGCAGGAGGCTCCACTCGACGTTGACGCACTCCCCGTCCGCGACGTCCTCCTGCGGCAGCCGTCTACCCAGTATCGGCCGGCTCCTGTGTCGTCCTCCCTCCCAGTCTCACGCGGGCGCAAGCGCTCCTGTCGGTCGAGGCTTCAGCGGTGGGTGAGGCACGTGGTGGCCCGCCAGTCGGCCACTCCCCAAGTCGCGGCAATCGAGCCCGACGAATCTCTCTACGTCTTGTTTGGCCTGTCGACTGGCTCCACAGAGACTGCATCCGAGTGCGACAGCAGCGATCCAACGGTGGAGGTTCTGATGGTCGACGGACCATGCAGCCCTCCCGGTTTCCCCCGCGCCGACGGAGGCATTGGCGGAGGTGAGCCGGCGCAGGTTCACGAAGAGTACCAGCCCGAGCCCCTCACTTCGCTGTAGAGGGAGGAGCTTCGCCGCCGGAACATGGATGCGCTTCACACTCCTATCGTTGGAGAAACCCCCGAGGCCCGTGCCCTAGAAGATGCGCGTTTGGCCAACTTGGCCGACCGCTCTTGACTGGAAAATCTCCAGCGAGTGCTCGACGAACAAGCGCAACAACGGGTTCCGTCGTCCAGTCGACGTCAACTCTTTCCACAACCGACTCAGGTATACCGAACTCCCATTCAGAATCTAGCAGCTGCAGCCCGTATAGCAGAGTCCATTCAGCCTTCCCAGTTGGAGGCTGGCAGAGGCTTACTCCAGATCAGAGATTTGCTTCGGGTAGCAGGAGATCAAAACTCAGTTGTATCGCAGTCGCGGAACAGGATTCACAGCAGATCCGTCGCTGTGAATACAGTCCAGTAGGCTCATAGCCCAAGATCGCCCCCGAGGCGTGAGGGACATGGGGGCCGGCGTGATCAGTATGAGGACCGATTCGATCGTGATGATCGACGTCGAGTGCCCACTCCTCCCCCAAGGGGTGGATCATACGCGCCTCGACAAAGAAGATGACGACGCCAAGACAAGAGTGTTGGACGAAGGGTTCCAGTCGACCCCAGGGAACCAGGCTTTGATGCGAGATCCATCATTGTTCAAGGTCTGGTCGACAGGAACAGAGCTAACCGGGAAGGCCATGACAAAAATGCTCCCATCAGCAGCAGAGTACACGTCTCAGGACCAGAGTGTTTTAGCAGAGCCATCAGAGCCACAATGATTCCTCCCAACTTCAGGTTGGCGACTGGAGTCAGCAAGTTCACTGGTGAGTCCAAGCCGGATACCTGGCTTGAGGACTACCGAGTGGCTGTCCAGATTGGCGGCGACAACGATGAAGTGGCCATGAAACACCTGCCTCTTATGTTGGAGGGCTCGGCCAGAGCGTGGTTGAATCAGTTAGCACCCAGCAGCATTTACACTTGGGAAGATCTTGCCCGAGTGTTTGTCAGGACATTTGAAGGAACTTGCAAGTGACCAGCGGGGTTGACAGAGTTGCAGTCGTGTGTGCAGAAGTCGAATGAAACTCTGAGGGATTACATCCAGAGATGGATCACTTTGCACCACACAGTAGAGAATGTATCTGATCATCAGGCAGTCTGTGCCTTCAAGGAAGGCGTTAAGAACAGAGAATTGAGTTTGAAATTCGGTCGGACCGGAGATATGACCCTGAGTTGAATGATGGAGATTGCCACCAAGTACGCCAATGGTGAAGAAGAGGATCAGCTCCAGAGTGGCAAGTACAAGTCAGCCGCTAATGAAACCGGGGGAGGGAACTCCAGTCGGAAACAGAAGCGGAAAGCCGAGCCAGCTGCTCCTGGAGAAGCCTTGGCCGTGACTCCAGGAAAGTTCAAGGGGAAACCCAAGGGGCCTTGGAACCCCAAGAAAGTGAAAGACCAAGATGGAAATGATGTGTTGGATTTTCCATGTCACATTCACACGAAGAAAGATGAAGAGGGTAAACTCATTTACCCGAAGCATACCACTCGACAATGCCGGCTCTTGATTCAGCAGTTCCAAGGGAAGCAGCCCAAAGACAAGGAGAAGGAGTCGGACAAAGTTGAGGACACGGAAGATAGTGACGGTGGATACCCTCGGGTCAATTCCACTCTGATGATTTTTGCTGATGTGGAAAGCAAAAGTTGATTGAAAGTTATCAACCGAGAAGTGAATATGGTCGCTCCGGCGACACCCAGTTATCTGAAATGGTCGCAGACCGCCATCACGTTCGACCAGTCTGATCACCCGACGCACATAGCCACCCCTGGGAGGCAAGCGTTGGTGGTCGACCCAGTCATCGAAGGCACTCGACTGACTAAGGTTTTGATGGATGGTGGCAGTGGCCTGAACATATTGTATGCAGAGACGTTGAAAGGGATGGGCATTCCGATGTCCAGACTCAGCACCAGCAACATGAGCTTCCATGGAGTCATTCCTGGAAAGAAGGCTGAGTCACTCGGCCAAATTGCTCTCGGTGTGGTTTTTGGTGACCACAAGAATTTTCGGAAGGAAAAGTTGACCTTTGAGGTCGTGGATTTCCAGAGCGCTTATCACGCTATCTTGGGGAGGCCGGCATATGTGCGTTTCATGGCTCGACCATGTTATGTGTACCTCAAATTGAAGATGCCAGGTCCCAAAGGTGTGATCACTGTCACTGGCAATCGGAAGAAAGCAGAAGAGTGTTTTCAGAAAGGCTCTAAGATCGCTAATGCTCAGATGGCAGTGGTAGAGCTGCAAGAGTACCAGAAAACTGCAGACCCGAGTGATTTGTTGCGAGCCAAGAAGCCCGCCACGGAGTCAACGTTTCAGTCGTCCGGGGAGATGAAACCGATTCACATTCACCCGACTGATCCCAATGCTGCTTCGACTCACATCTCAACAACACTCGACTCCAAATAGGAAGAAGCGCTCATCCAGTTCCTCTGTGAGAACTGGGACATCTTCGCATGGAAGCCTGCGACATGCCGGTGTTCCTGGGGATCTGGCTGAGCATCGCCTCGAGTCGACTCAAAAGTTAAACCTGTCAAAGAACATCTTCGACGGTCCGCCGTCCAGAAGAGAAAGGTCATTGGCGAGGAGGTGGCTCGGCTCTTAGCAGCAGAGTTTATCCGAGAGATTTACCACTCCGAGTGGCTCGCCAATGTTGTCATGGTCCCTAAGAAGGACAAGTCACTTCGCATGTGCATCAACTTCAAACATATCAATCGGGCCTTCCCGAAAGATCATTTTCCTCTCCCGATCGACCAAATAGTCGACTCATTGCGGGATGTGGCGGTTGTCTTTTTAGACGCCTATTCCGGTACCATCAGATCCGTCTCATGGACCCAACGAGATCAAAACAGCTTTCATCACTCCATTCGGGTGCTTCTGTTATGTCACCATGCCATTCGGCCTCAAGAATGCCGGAGCCACGTTCATGAGGATGATTCAGGAGTGTTTACTCACTCAAATCAGTCGGAATGTGGAAGCATACATGGATGACATTGTGGTCAAGTCACGGAAAGGTTCCGACCTGTTGACTGACCTTGCTGAAACATTTGCCAATCTCAGGAGGTATGATATCAAGCTTAATCCATCAAAGTGCACATTCGGAGTTCCTGGCAGAAAGTTACTCGGTTTTCTCATTTTCGAACAAGGAATCGACGCCAACCCAGAAAAAGTTGGCACTATACTCCGAATGAAATGCCCTGTGCGTGTGCATGATGTCCAGAAGCTTACTGGATGCTTGGCCGCTTCAAGTCGATTCATCTCTCGCCTCGGTGAAAAGGCATTGCCTCTTTACCGACTGATGAAGAAGTCAGACAAGTTCGAGTGGACTCCTGAAGTCGATGCTGCGTTTGCGAGCTCAAAGCTCGCTCTCCACCAGCCGGTGCTTGCTGCCCCAATCAGCAAGGAGCCGTTGCTGCTTTACATTGCAGCCACAGGACAAGTCGTCGATCAGATACTACGGTCGAGCGGGAAGAAGAAGGAAAGGCCTTCAAAGTTCAGCGCCCAGTATATTATCTTTCTGAAGTATTAACCCCATCAAAGCAAAGATACCCTCATTATCAAAAGCTTGTGTATGGGATTTATATGACTGCGAAGAAGGTTGCTCATTACTTCTCTGATCATTCCATTACAGTCGTCAGTGACGCCCCATTGTCAGAGATTTTGCACAACAAAGATGCAACTGGTCGAGCGGCGAAATGGGCGATTGAACTCCTTCCCCTTGATATAAAGTTTGAGGCAAAGAAAGCCATCAAGTCTCAAGCAATAGCAGATTTCATCGTCGAGTGGATCGAACAGCAATTACCGACTCAAGTTCACTCGGAGCACTAGACCATGTTCTTTGACGGTTCCAAGATGCTGAATGGTTCCGGTGCTGGGGTAGTGTTGGTTTCCCCCCGAGGAGATAAGCTCAGATATGTGCTCCAGATTCACTTTGATTCTTCCAACAATGAAGCAGAATACGAAGCGCTGTTGTATGGGTTGCGTATGGCCATTTCACTCGGCGCCCGTCACCTCCTGGTCTACGGCGACTGAGATTTAGTGGTTAATCAAGTGATGAAGGAGTGGGACGTCAGAAGTACATCCATGACTGGTTATTGCAATGCAGTGAGGAAGCTAGAGAAGAAGTTTGAGGGGTTAGAGCTTCATCATATACCCCGACTGAAAAATCAAGCTGCTGACGATTTGATGAAAATAGGAAAGAGGGAAGCCATTCCCAGTGACGTGTTTTTGGAGCACATCCACACACCGTCAGTTCAAGAGGAACCTTTCACCGAAGAAGCTCCGTAGCCAAAAAGTGCCACTGATCTGACTGAAGTTGAGGTCCCAGCTGTAGTCGACCTGGTCATGGAAGTCGTGGTCATCACTCCCGACTGGACAGGGCCGTACATCGCGTATATCCTGAGGAAAGAGCTCCCAGAGAACGAAGAAGAGGCTCGACAGATCGTCCGCCGATCCAAGGCCTTTACCGTGATCAAGGGACAGTTATTCAGAGAAAGCGTGACTGGAGTCGGCCAGAAATGCATAACGCCGGAAGAAGGTCAGATAATTCTTGATGATATCCACTCGGGGACCTGTGGTCATCATGCGTCCTCTCGGACCATCGTGGCTAAAGCATACCGAGCGGGATTTTACTAGCGAAAAGCAAATGAAATGGCAAAGGAAATAGTCGACAAGTGTGAAGGATGTCAGTTCTACTCCAATATGGCACACAAACCAGCCTGAGCATTGAAGACCATTCCACTCGTCTGGCCTTTTGCTGTTTGGGGGTTGGATATGATTGGACCACTGAGAACTGGCAGAAGCGGTTTCACTCATTTGCTTGTGGCAGTCGACAAGTTTACGAAGTGGATCGAAGCTAAACCTATCAAGAACCTTGATGCGTGCACTGCTATCAGTTTCATCAGAGAGTTGATATTCAGATATGGAGTTCTGCACAGCATCATCACTGACAATGGGTCAAGCTTCGATTCCGAAAAGTTTAAAGCCTTTTGCGCCTCTCAGGGCACGCGAGTCGACTATGCTTCAGTTGCTCACCCCCAGTCGAATGGACAAGCAGAACGAGCAAATGGTCTAATTCTCAAAGGACTGAAACCTCGGCTGATGCCTGATCTGAAGCATGCAGCAGGAGCGTGGGTCGACGAACTTCCGTCCGTTCTTTGGGGATTGAGGACCACTCCTAATCGGTCGACTGAGAGGACTCCATTCTTTATGGTCTATGGAGTTGAAGCAGTTCTGCCGAGTGACCTGCTTCACAATGCACCCCGAGTCAAACTCTACTCTGAAACTGAAGCGGAGCAAGCCCGGCAAGATGCAGTCGACCTCCTTGAAGAGGAGAGAGAGATGGCCCTGATCCGCTCGACCATCTATCAGCAGGACTTGCGTCGATTCCATGCTAGAAATGTGAAGAGCCGAACCTTTCAAGAAGGAGACATGGTCCTCCGAGTGGATCAACAAAAACCACACAAGCTCGCTCCCACTTGGGAAGGTCCCTTCATCATCACCAGAGTTCTCCACAATGGAGCATACCATCTTTACAACGTCGATCGCCAGATTGATGAGCCTCGAGCTTGGAATGCGGAGCTGCTCCGCCCCTTTTACACTTAAGTACTCACTCGGGTGAGATGTAATAAAAGTACTTCTGTAGTTTGTTTATCAAAGACAAGAATGTCATTATTATCCCAGTGATTGTTATTACTTTCCGTTTACATAAGAAATTTCCCCCAGTGGGTGTCTTAGCCGCGAACCCGTTTCGCCTAAGTTTGTAAAAAAATCCCTGCCGAGTGGAGAGCCAGCCTCCCACTCGGGGGCTTAGCCGCGAATCCGTTTCGCCTAACTATCTGAAAATCCTACCGAGTGGTGCGCCAGCCTCCCTCTCGGAGGCTTAGCTGCAGTCCAAGTACTCGCCTAAGTATCTAAAATCCTACCGAGTGGTGAGCCAGCCTCCCACTCGGGGGCTTAGCTACGGTCCAAATACTCGCCTAAGTTTGAAAATCCTACCGAGTGAGGAGCCAGCCTCCCACTCGGGGGCTTAGCTGCAGTCCAAGTACTCGCCTAAGTATTTAATACAATGTGTGCTTTGCAAGGGCAACGAGGTACAGGTCGACTGTTGCCTTCCCCTTCAGAGCTACGACACAAAAACCCTCCTTGGAGGCTTAGCTGCAGTCCAGTACTCGCCTAAGTTTGAAAAATCCTACCGAGTGGAGAGCAAACCTCCCACTTGGGGGCTTAGCAGCAGTCCAAGACTACGCCTAAGTTTGAAAAATCCTACCGAGTGGAGAGAAACCTCCCACTGGGGGCTTAGCAGAGTCCAAGACTCGCCTAAGTTTGAAAAATCCTACCGAGTGGAGAGCAAACCTCCCACTCGGGGGCTTAGCAGCAGTCCAGTACTCGCCTAAGTTTGAAAAATCCTACCGAGTGGAGAGCAAACCTCCCACTCGGGGGCTTAGCAGCAGTCCAAGACTACCTAAGTTTGAAAAATCCTACCGAGTGGAGAGCAAACCTCCCACTGGGGCTTAGCAGCAGTCCAAGACTAGCCTAAGTTTGAAAAATCCTACCGAGTGGGGAGCAAACCTCCCACTGGGGCTTAGCAAGAGTCCAAGACTACGCCTAAGTATCCGAAAATCCTACCGAGTGGAGAGCAACCCTCCCACTCGGGGGCTTAGCTGCAGTCCAGTACTCGCCTAAGTACGAAATCCATTCCAATCCGCAAGGACGACGAGGTGCAGGTCGACTGTTACCTTCTCCTTCGGAGCTACGCCACAAGTACAACGTGTGCTCCATCCCGATCCGCAAGGACGACGAGGTGCAGGTCGACTATTACCTTCTCCTTCGGAGTTGCGCCACAAGTACAACATGCGCTCCATCCTGATCCGCAAGGACGACGAGGTGCAGGTCGACTGTTACCTTCTCCTTCGGAGCTGCGCCATAAGAACAATCCGAACTCCATCCCTGCCTGCAAGAACAACCAAGTGTAGGTCGACTGGATTTTCCACCTCAGAGCTGCATCTCAAAGGTTGAAGCATAATCCGAGTGAAGAACAAGGTTTACTCGAAGGCAAACAAAAGCATATTTCGGCGATAAGTAAAGTTCGGATAACATCCTAAGGATGCAGAAGTACCCAGGCCTCAAGCCTGTTAAAGTTTATCAGTTACAAGATCACTCGGCATTCCAAGGCAAATTTAAGACGAATCATAGAAGATTTTTACTCCTCAGGTGGAGGACTGGAAGGCGCGACGAACTGGTCCAGGTCAATCCCATCAGCGATTCGGGTGGCAACACCAATGAAAGTCTCCATGAAAGATCGGAAGTTGTACTTCTTGGTATTGGCAACTTTGGTGGACGCCAGCCTTTCCTCTCGTGCCTCCTTGCACTGAACGCGGACCAGAGACAGAGCAACATCGGCACCGCATCTGGCAGAAGACTTCTTCCATTCCTGCACTCGACTTGGAACGTCATTCAGTCGATTCATCAAAGACTCGAGGTCATTTTGAAGTGTTTCGCCTGGCCAGAGTGTCGAGTCAATCCGTGACACCGCAACCTTCAGTCGAGCGAGGTAGTCCACCACAGCAGCAACACGAGACTCCAGTCGGAGCACATTCATGGCAGCTTCATCATTCGCGGGGGAGTTAATGGGGTCCAGACTTGTCTCCACTCGACTAGTCTCTTCCTCGAAGTTCTGACAGAATTCTGCAAACACAACTCGAGTTCAAGCTATTGGTTCTATGATGAGTCAGTGATAACGAGTCAGTCAGATAAGAAGAATCACCTTCAAGCATGAGGAATAACTTCTTGGCGAGCCCTCCCAGATAAGCCTCTAAATCATTCCTCTTCCCCGCCAGTTCGCCAGCCTTGTCGCTCAGAGCTATCTTGTCGTTCTTCAGTCGGCTAACCTCCTTGTTGGCCGTGTCGAGAGCAGCTTTCAGATTGGCGTTCTCTTCATCAAGTTTTCCGACTGAAGACAACTTTTCTTCCGCGAGCTTGGTTTTGTCCAAAGCCATTTTTTGCGCCTCGGCAAGATCATGGTCCTTCTTCTTCAGAGCCTCCTCCATTTTGTCTGCAAAATGACAGTGAGGTCAGAATTAGGAAGGGACAGAAAAACAAAGACAGTCGTCAAGATCTCACCAGCCATACCTTTTGCTTCGTCTCTCGCCTTCTGCAAGTTCTCCTGAGCAAGCTTCAAGTCAAGGTTGAGCTGGATCTGTTTGTTCTCCAATTCAGTGTATCGAGCCACAAGCTCGCAAGATTTCTGCAAAGAATCAGTCGACAGACATCACAGATAGGTTACTTCCGAGTGACTAAGAAAAATCATTGCATTTCTAAGACTACAGCCGAATCAAAATATTCGACAGTAGTCTCGGGGACTACACCCAGTGGGTGCACTTAGCGTGCCCCCACTGGTCCTACCAACTCGGTTCGATTAGTCGACCGAAAGAGACAAAAAAAGGGGGTTCTACAGACTACGGTCGACTGCCAGCAGTCCACCCTAGTCTCGGGGACTACACCCAGTGGGTGCACTCAGCGTGCCCCCCGGTTTCAAGATTCCATTCGACATGGTCCGACCAGACCGAGTGAAGAAGTTACCAAAGAAATACAAAGTATAAAGACTATGGTTGACTGCCAGCAGTCCACCATAGTCTCGGGGACTACACCCAGTGGGTGCACTCAGCATGCCCCCACCCGTCCAAAAATTCAGTTGACACCCAGTGGGTGTACAGATGCGAAGATTTTCAGAAAGAAGAGTTTTTCAGGTAGCATATCCTAACAGAACAAGTGGTGATCAACTAACCTGGACGTTACTCTGAAGAGCTGAGCTGCCGTCATAGGCCGCCTGGCTGGCCTCCCGGACCACCTTCACTTGCTCCATCATGATCCCCGCCTGGCGTATAGCTTCCTTGGCAGCACCCACTTGATCCTCTGGGACGTGGTGTGTGGCGAAAAGGGAGGGTAGATCAGCAGTCGACGATGAAGGCCGGACACTCGTCAGCGGCACAACGAAAGACACGGAAGTCCGAGTGGTGTTGCTACCCTCATGAACCAACCGTCGAGCAATCGATGTAACTCGAGCGATCTTGCCGGCAGGCGCCTTCTTAGTCCTCCTCCGCCTCAACGGCGCCTCATCATCATCAGGGAGATCAATGACATGAGGAGGGACTACAAGAAAGATTCAAAGTTAAAAACGGAAATCCAATCGACCAAAAGCGAAATTACAGCGATCATACCAAGGTTAGAGGTAACAGCATCTTCCATCTCCTGGTCTTCGTTCCTGACTGAAGTCTCGGAGGTGGCAGCGCTGCAGATTTCAGAAATCAGTTGATCAGTCAACAAGTCGACCAAAAGTATGTTCGCGCTGAACAAGAAAGCTCAAGTTCAGTTGTACCCGGAAATAGTGGGGATAGCCATCTTCATCTTGGGCAAAACCTTGGTCGGCTTTGACGGCGTCGCTCGGGGTTGCTTCGGCGCTTTTTCAGTCGGCGTCGGAGAGGTCGTCCGAGGACGTTTCGTCGACTGCCCGACAGGCGCGATAGCCTTGCCACGCTCGATCGCAGGGTCATGGGTGAGCTTGGACCGCCTTTCCATGCGAGGAGGGTCGACTTCTTCCTCCTCCTCCTCTTCGTCGGAGCTGTCATCATCTTCGTCCCCCTCACCGTCAGATTGCCATTCCTCCTGGCTTTCACCTCCACTCCCTTCCTCCTCCTCAACTGGTTCTTGCGCCCTGTTGGGCATCGAGTACATCTCAGTGGTGACCTGGAAGAATACAAACAAGACGAAAGTCAGTCGACTGATTTAAGCAAACAAGATGGAGTAAGCAGAGTCAGAGTCAAAGATACGGGATTGGACCTTGTCTGGCTCGTACGATTGGTCGAGTGGAGGGATCCTCCTGGCTCCTCGGGGGTTATCTTTGTTCCCTATGATGGCGGTCATCCATCTCTCCAGTGTGGCATCCTCGACCTCCTCCGGGTGGACCCGAGTGGTGTCATCAGTGCCAGAATACATCCACATCGGATGGTCTCGATATTGAAGTGGCTGGATGCACCGTTGAAGAAAAACCTCCAGAAGATCCATACCAGTCACCCCTTCACGGATGAGCTGGACTACACGCTCGACCAAAACCTTGACCTGAGCCTTCTCCTCCGGGACCACCTTCAGAGAGGACGGCTTACTCACTCGACCCATGGAGAAAGGAGGGAGTCCAGTCGACTGCCCTGGTGTCGGCTGGTCTTGGCAATAGAACCAGGTCGACTGCCACCCTCGGACCGACTCGGGAAGGATCATGGCTGGAAAAGCACTCTTACCCATCATTTGAACCCCAAGACCCCCACACATCTGAATCACTTGGGTTCTCTCGTCACTTGGATTGGCCTTTTTCACCGTCTGGGAGCGACAGGTGAAAATGTGTTTGAAGAGGCCCCAATGCGGTCGACAACCCAAAAAATTCTCACACAAGGACACGAAAGCAGCGAGGTACACGATGGAGTTGGGTGTGAAGTGGTGGAGTTGTGCCCCAAAGAAGTTCAGAAATCCTCGAAAGAAAGGGTGGGGCGGCAAAGAAAACCCTTGATAGCGTGAGTGGCTAAGAGGACGCACTCACCCTCCTGAGGCTGCGGCTGCCACTCCATCCCCGGAAGCCTCGCTGATCCGTGAGCGATCAGTCCTTCATTGGCCAGGTCGTCAAGATCTTTCTGGCGGATGGTCGAGCGAATCTTGTCGCCCTGGATCCAGCCCTGCGGCAAACCGGCCCGCGACGAGGATCCGCCCCGACTGGTCGCCCTCCCCTTCGCTTTCGCCGTCGCCTTCTTCGCCCGTTCCAAGCCGCCGTCTTTTCTTTCACCATTGTCGCTGGCGGAATGCGTGCGGAGCGGCAGTTCGGAGGTGGAGGCAGGCGCGGCGGATGAATCTGGGGAAAGGAGGAGAAAATGGGAATGCACTGTTCAAAAAACCTCCCGTCCGGGACCTTATATGAGGTTGCTTCCGAGTGACTGACTGGTAGGCCTGGACGATCCTGTCAAATCCCGCAACAGTCGCCCGCGTGATACGTGGCGAAAAAGGTGGCATGGAGATCGAGGCGTCCCTGCTTTATCCCGTCCGATTACTGCGGCTTCCTCCGCCCCGCTCGTTTCCCGAAAATTCGAGTCCCGCTAAATCCGCGCGCTGCAGAGCAAATCGTCAGACAGAAGATTTCCTCCGTCCTGTCACTCGCAGTTCACCAAGTACAAAAAACACACTCGACATATACAAAGAATGGATCAAGGCGACTGAAAAAGAAGTTTAAGCCGTCACCTAAGCTTATTGATCCAGGACAAGACATCCTCATCACACAAAAGGTGGGTCGGAAGAGTTCTCAACTCCTTCCCCACTCAAACCTCGATCCATTCGGGGGCTACTGATGAAGTCATGTACCTAGGGTAGGGTCATGGACCTGTCCAAGATACCCTTCCCAAGGACATCTCTTAAAGAAGACACCTTTCAGTCGACCTGGAAGGATTCCACTCGACGGACCTGAAGACACTCGACCACCAGCCAGCCACTCGACCGCCAAAAGATCTACAGTCGATGACGCATAAGCGGTCACCATTAAATGGCTTTATGGTCATCATAGCACTTTATGTAGGGCGTTACCAGTAACTCCCTCTCTTAATGTACCTTAATCCCTACATAACTGATGGCCGGAGGGGTCTGGCAAACTCTATATAAGCCACCCCCCTCCTCAGTGTAAAGGGTTCGCACCCCTGCAACTCATACGCACATAATATAGTCGACCACCTCCGGGCTCCGAGACGTAGGGCTGTTAATTCCTCCGAGAAGGGCCTGAACTCGTAAACATCTTGCGTATACAACTACTCCATAGCTAGGATCTTGCATCTCCATACCTACCCCCCCCCCATTCTACTGTCAGACTTAGAACCATGATAGTGTCCATGATGAAGATGGACATGCAGAAAAATTAGTTCGCGCCAATGCCTGTCGATCCTGCACTTCACGTTCAGCTTTGCAAGCAAGATGGAATAAACGAGTGATATTATTATACTCCTTATACTCTAGAATGGTCTGAATCTCTTTACTTAATCCACCCATAAAACATGCAAGCATAGCTTCATTATCCTCAACAATACCACATCTAATCATGCCAGTTTGTAATTCCTGATAATACTCCTCTACATAATTTTTTCCTTGTCTCAAACGCTGCAGTTTTTGAAGTAATTCACGTTGATAAAATGGTGGAACCCAACGAGTATGCATATCAGTTTTCAAAGCAACCCAAGTAGTAGGGATATTATCATGATATAATCTACAATGTTCAGACCACCAAACAGAAGCAAAACTAGTGAATTCACAAACAGCAGCAGCAACACGTCTGTCCTCAGGATACTGTAAGCATGTGAAACATTGTTCACTTTCTAACTCCCAAGTAAGATATACATCAGGAATGTATCTACCCTCAAACGGTGGGATATTCAATTTTAGTTTAGGAATATGGTCATAATCTCGTACCTGAGGTGGTGCTTTAGCAAGCAGGTACATGAAAAAATTCCTTCTCTATCATTTGGTTTTTACTACACATACATCAAACCCGTAGAACATGTTGCATACAAAGTAATTTTCAAAATGTTGACACATTTCAAACCTGGCATGATCGCCTAGGCCATCCCGGGATTGGGGTGATGAGAAAAATTACTAGCAATTCCATTCGTCATAATTTGGTTGAGTCAAAATTTCCTCAATATTCAGACTTTGTGTGCACATCTTGTGTCATGGGAAAGCTAATTTTGAGGCCCTCTCACCTCAAAATATAAGCCGAACCACTTCAGTTTCTTGAACGTATTCAAGGAGACATTTGTGGTCCCATCCAACCATTATCTGGACCTTTCCGGTATTTCATGGTTTTAATTGATGCGTCTACATGATGGTCACACGTGTGTCTTCTATCCACGCGAAACCATGCATTTGCCAAGATAATGAGGCAAGTCATTAAGTTACAATCCCATTGTCCAGAAAGTAGAATTAAGAAAATTTGCATGGACAATGCTGCAGAATTCTCCTCACGTGCTTTCAATGATTATTGCATGGCCCTAGGGATTGAAGTTCAACACTTTGTTACATATGTTCATACACAAAATGGTTTGGTTGAATCATTGATTAAGAGGATCAAACTCATTGTGAGTCATTTGTTAATGAATTGCAGCTTGACAAACTCTTGTTGGGGTCATGCGATTCTACACGCTGCTGACTTGATACCATTGAGGCCTACTGCATATCACAGTACTTCCCCTCCGCAATTGGTACGTGGAAATCCTTCTAGCATTTCCCATCTGCGTAAGTTCGGATGTGCTACATACATCCCGATCTCACCACCAAATCATACATCCATGGGCCCACATAGGAAACTGGGGATCTATGTGGGGTACAAATCACCATTGATTATTAAGTACCTTGAACCCCTTACTGGGGACCTATTCACAGCCCATCACACTGATTGTATATTTAATGAGGAACACTTTCCGGCATTAGGGGGAGATTTCAAGTACCAGAAAGAATGCCCAGAAATTGATTGGAAAGATCAAGCCATTTCGTCCTTTGATCCACGTACACAAGAGACTTGACTCCAAGTTCAAAAAATTATTAATTTGCAACATCTTGCAGATAACCTGCCAGATTCATTTGCTGATCTAAAAGGTGTTACAAAGTCCTTAAATCCGGCCAAAAATGCGCCCGAAAGAGTGAAGGTACCAATAAAAATCACTCAACCCCCTTTTCCTAAAAACAGGGGGAGTAGTACGGTCTCTGACGTGGAACAAGCTTCCAGCAAGCAACAATGGAAATCGAGGAGAAAAACCTTGGAGTCCGTAAATGCAAGTCAGCTCAACGTTGGCAAACACCTTATGGGTAGTATACACCCAGTGGAAGGGAAACCTCCACAACCCAGGTTCAATTTGCACACACTAGCTGGGCCACCGGAATACCCACACTCACGCGTATTGGGAAATCACGAAGAGTCACTAGGGGTGCAGGAAATTTCCATCAACTATATCGATTCTGGAGAATCCTTCGATCGTAAGTCTACGACTGTCGACATTTATTTTGCTGAAAAAATAACAGATATCCTTCTCACTAATCATGGTCCAAGGACCATCGTTGAGGGCCAAAAGCGCTCCGACTGGCCTACATGAAAGGGCGCAATACAAGCATGAAAGCACAACTGCTCCCAGGGTGATTTTAGTAACTAATGTCAACATATCTCCTGTTGGACTAATACCTTTACCTAGTGTATTTCAGATCAGTTCAACAATGGCATGGCAAGGACAAGAGGATGTGGAACCCCTTCAAGGTGCTAAGGACAAAGATTGGCAAAAGCTCAAGACTCTTCATTTCCATTTTAGTGATCCAAGATCACATTGAGTCCATAGGAAAGCCAATACTATTAAAAGGGGATGAGGTGTTGCTTAATGGTCTACTTGCTCAAAGTGCTTAGTGATATTGCTCCAAAACCCTCAACCACTTTCTCATTTCCACAAATGTCCAAACCTCAAAGTCGAACTCGGCCCCACCGATTTGATCTATCCGGCGCCACCGAGTTCATTTGACCTAGCCACTGCCAGAAACCCTAGACAATTAGGTCTCATCGATACGGATCTCAGTCTCACCGAGATGGCCTTGCAAATTTTTTGTTGCCTCTTGTAATTATTTCGGTCTCACCGAAATGTGCAATCGGTCCCACCGAGTTTGCTTGACCAACTCCCGGTTTGATCTTTGCTGAAATCGGTCTCACCGAGTTCATGTAATCAGCCTCACCGAGATGAGGTTTTGCCCTAGCCCTAGCACATTGGTTTCACCGAGTTGATCATGTCGGTCCCATCGAGATTCCTGACGTTCAAATTTTGAATTGAATCGGTCTCACCGAGTTCTTCTATTCGGTCAGACCGAGTTGGGTCAAATGTGTGTAACAGTTGGATTTTGTGTGGAGGCTATATATACCCCTCCACCCCCATCTCCATTTGAGAGAGAGCCATTAGAACGTGGCTACACTTCCACTACTCATTTTCTGAGAGAGAACCACCTACTCATGTGTTGAGACCAAGACATTCCAATCCAACCACAAGAATCTTGATCTATAGCCTTCCCCAAGTTGATTTCCACTCAAATCATCTTTCCACCATAGCCAAATATGTGAGAGAGAGTTGAGTGTTGGGGATACTATCATTTGAAGCACAAGAGCAAGGAGTTCATCATCAACACACCATCTATTACCTTTTGGAGAGTGGTGTCTCCTAGATTGGTTAGGTGTCACTTCGGAGCCTCCGACAAGATTGTGGAGTTGAACCAAGGAGTTTGTAAGGGCAAGGAGATCGGCTAATTCGTGAAGATTTACCCGAGTGAGGCAATTCCTTCGTGGGCGATGGCCATGGTGGGATAGATGATATGTCTCCAACGTATCTATAATTTTTTTTTGTTCCATGCTACTATATTATCTATTTTGGCTGTTTTATATGCATTAATATGCTATTTTATATTATTTTTAGGAGTAACCCATTAACCTAGAGCCTAGTGCCAGCTTCTGTTTTTCCTTGTTTTTGAGCTTCGTAGAAAAGGAATACTAAACGGAGTCCAAACGGAATAAAATTTCACGATGATTTTTCTTGGACCAGAAGTCACCCAGGAGACTTGGAGTGCAAGTCAAAAGAGCCACGAGGCGGCGGCAAGAGTGGAGGGCATGCCCCCTACCTTGTGGGCCCCTCAGTGCCCCCCTGACCTAGATCTTCCTCCTATATATTCACATATATATTCCAGAAACACCAAAGCATCCACGAAAACACTTTTCCACCGCCGCAACCTTCTGTTCCCGTGATGATGAGGACATCAATACCATTGTTACACCCATAGCCCCTGTTGCTATACATACTGGACCAATTACTAGAGCTCGCGCATGCCAATTGAATTACCAGGTACTTTTGTTTCTTGGTAACGATTCTAATGTTCATGAGAATATGATGCTGCCTAAATTGGATACATTTGTTTTGCTTTCAAATGAAGGGCCTAGCTTGGACAAGAAATATGAACTTTGGAGCAAGTTCAAGCATGGAGATGATGGCATGTGCAAGGGGAACAAGAACGGAGTTACAAGTGATGATTCGAGGGCTTTGAAGCCACCATAATGAGTGCATGAAGCCTTGGATGAAATATACAAGATGCCACTTCATAAATTTCGTCCAGAGGCTATTCTAGGTGTCGCGTCACCTTATTATTGGGCCAGGCCCATGTAATTTCGAAATACTTGATTATAGGCTGTTTTTAGAGTCTGTATGTGTGGCGAAACAAGAGTTATGGTTGGTTTCGGACCCCTCCTCCAAGGGCCACAAAATTCCCCCCTCTTCCTCCCTATATACAACCCTTAGGGCATCGTTTAGACTTTGGGTTTTGTTTAGATTAAAAGTTCGCCATAGCTGCAACTTCGTGTACTTCGTTTGTGTTCAACAATCAGACCAAGACGTAACAAAACCCCACTTGATCAATAAAGTTGTCCTCTTTTATTCGCAATATCCAGCTTGCAATTTCAGTTTCTTGCTTGCTCTTCGTTTGCTTGCAGGAAATAGACCATCATGGTCAGGTTGATCGTTGCTCCGGCGTGGTCAATAACCTCTTGGAGTTGGTTTAGCGATTGCTAAGGCACGACGTCCTCGCACGTTCGTAGTCGGATCATCAAAGTCTATTCCATCAAAAAACGATAGCCACCATCTCATCGAAAGACGGGACACCTTAGCCTCTATCAACTGGTATCAGATTTCATGGTTGCTCGGTTAGATTTACAGTTTTTCATAGTTTCGATCGAGTCTGTTCTTCATACCTACAGCCCATGAAAAAGCCACAAAAAATATTAGGGTTAGTTCATCATATCCGAACAATCTGAGCCTTTGCATAATCTTTTTAGGGTTTTGCTTTGCTGAATTTGCGGTTGCATCGTCGAGTCTGGTTGATGCTCTTAGCGTCTAGTCCTTTAGAGTTTGGAGTTCTGTCACAATTTGTCACGCCGTGTTGCAAGATCTTCATCGCTGCTGCCATATACCACCACCGCTGCCATATACCACCACCACTGCCATATCCTACCACCGCTACCATATACCACCACCATTGCCATATCCCAACAACGCTGCCATACCAGCACAGATGCCATATCCTACCACCATATATCCACCACCAATCCGAGTTCTTTTCATATTATGTTTGTTTTCAAGATCCATTTATTTTTCGATTCGTGTTTCCTTGCCTGAGTAGGTTTCGAAAAAAAAAAGTCTGGAGACCCCTGGGCAGTTTTTAGGCAAAAATTTCAGCAATCGAAAATATTTTTTCCTATCCTATTTTTAGCCCAGGGAGCTTTTTGAGACACTTGCCATCATAGTGATATTTTGTCGCACTTTTTCGTCGTCGCTGCCCTGATTTCCGAAAAAATAGTCAAAAAATGTCCGTGCCTATCCTGTCAATTTGACTTGGGAAGAGTTTTGAGACACTCGCTATTATAGTGACTTTTCGCAAAAAAAAAGAGGAGCGCAAAAAAAGAGTGAAAAAAAATCCCAAAGTGTGTTTTCCCTTGTTTACGTGTCATGCTGTGATTTGGTTAGTGTTCTAGGCTCGCGTCTGTAGTACGATCTAGCCTAAGACCAGCACAGTACCGTTGTTGAGCGTTTATTCAACTTTGCATCTCTGAATTGATTATTGCTGACCCTTTTTGCTACCATACTATAAGCCTTCCCAGCTTCACATACATCTACGTCGCATGTTGGACTATCCCTGCTAATCGCTCTATCAAAGCTTTGAGAGTTTTTGGCTACAACGGTTGCAAATCACCACCTGCTGCTGGGTAAGAACTGGTAAGAATTTGAGATTTTGTTGACGGATTTGTGACACACTGCCACTTTCTAGTAGTTTGTAGGATCATATTCCTGTGTGTTTCTATTGCTGCTAACCATGGCAAGACCACAAGTCGACGAGATTGACTGGGAGAATATGACGAAGAAGGAGCTTCATGATAAATTTCAGCAAATGTTGAGTCAACAGGTGGAAGACGTCATCGCCAGCTTTGGAAAGGCATTGGAGAGGATTGATGATGTTGAGAAGACAATTTACACCAATTTGGATGCCAAGTTCGATGAATACTCGTGCGTCTTCCACAACCACCTCCTGCATCTGCTACACCATTACAACAACCACCTCCACATCGCGAAACAGCCCTCCACCGAGTGGGTTGTGTTCCTCTTGAGCCAGGACAAAATTCTAGTGCCGCTGCTACTATTGTTGATGCTTCTGTAGCTCCTGCTGCTACTGCAGAGGTGGAGGACTATTACGAGGACGAGGTTGATCAAAATCAGAACTACGTCACCACCACAAGGTCGACCTCATGCATATAATCGCAATGGTAGGGCCATATCCGTGAACATTGGTGAAGAGTAGATACTCCTCTTTGTTGTCTTCATGGGTTTCAATGTGAAATCCATTTTTATGGATATCTCGATAACTAATCAGGGTACGTGATGAGTCAGGATACAACAAAGCATCCTCAATTGTCACTTGTGTACCGCCTGGAAGGGTATGGCACGTCCAGTGCCAACGATTACCGTATCGCGTCCACCGATAGTTACAATATATCCATTCATCTTTTTAAGAGTTTGAAAAATATGTCATCACCCTCGGTATGGAGTTTGTAGTTGCACTGTCCACAAGGCATAATTCCTCTTCCATCGAATTGTCACCGTAGATAGCATTGGCGAGGCCTCTCAGTGCTCTCGGCAGAGCGTGCTGATAACCTATTTTGAATGAAATCAATCGGTGTATTGATAGGCAAAGAGATTACACTTATATATGGTCTGAAGAGACGCGTCGCACAGGTCGCGACGGTTCGAACCGAGGCAACGTTTAGGGAACAAAGGGATGTGTCGCTTTGTGCAGAGGAAACACACAACCTTCTAGAAGGGTAGATTCCCTATTAATTAAACATAATTAATTAATTCTAACAGGTTTAAAGCTCAACTTATAGTAGAAATTAGTCGGCGTGTGCCCAAACTCCTCAGATGTGCCCCGCGCCCATGCGTCGCTGCCTCTGGGACACTGTGCTCCCATGTGTCGCCTCCTTAATCTTATTTGCACCTTCTTCATTTGTCCATGTCATTTAGTTTTGCTACCACCTAAAAATATATTATTAGTAGTAATCTATTTATATTTACATTTATATACATATACATACATATTAATAAAGCAAGGTGCATTGCTTCGATTTCTTCATCCGTTCTGGAAAGTTTTTCTTTCTATCCGAGGTGGTCCAAAAAATTTGTGCGTCCGTCTGCTTTTTTTTCAAGTAACTTGTGCGTCCGTCTGCTAGAAAAGAAAAACAGTTTTCGTACATGGGCCGCGCGTTGTGGCCCGGCAAAGCTAGCCCACTTATTTTCCTGCCCAGATAGCTAGGAAAACCCTATTTCCCACACGATGCGGCAAATAGTCAGATTTTCGCACGCGCCCAGGACTGGACCGTCCCATTTTTCTTTTTCTGTGTCCAGTTTCTATTTTTTTCTGTCCCGTTCTCATTTATTTTTCTTTTTCCCTTCCAATTTTAGACATTTTTTCCTTTTTTCGTAAATTTGAAAATTTCGGAGAAAAATCAGAATTTCAATTTTTTCCAAATTAAAAAAAAAATTCTAAAATTTTGTGCCTGTTTTGAAAAATGTGCAAAACTTTTAAAAAAATCTCATTCAAAAATTTATTCAAATTTCAAAAAAAAAATCCCATGTTGTCTGAAAAATATTTGAGTTTTCCAGAAAACCAAGATTTTCAAAGTAAAGTTGCATTTTAAAAAATGTTCCATTTTCCTAGAAATATTTGTGTTTCCAAAAATCCATATTTTAAAAATATTCCTGATTCTAAAATTATTCTTGTTTTAGTGAAATTTTCAAAATTCAAAATAATGTTTATGGTTAAAATAAACACATTTTTAGAAAAAATCTAAAGGTTCAAAACATGTTCCCTTTTTCAAAAAATGTTCATTTTTTCAAAATTTTAAGTTTTCAAAAAATGTTGTGAATTTTAAAAAAAATCTTCATGTTTCCACCGTTGTTCATATTTTTGAAAACTGTTCAACATTTCAAAAATAGTTCATGTGTCCAAAAATATTTGGGAATTCATAAATATTAATTCATTTCTGGAAAATTTCAAAATAAATCAAAAAATGATTTGAATATGATGCTGCAACATATTCATAAATGTTTGTTGGCATGACCGGTTTATTCGTGTGGCCAACGGCCCGTGGTCGAGTTTTTGAGGTCATGAGTTTGATCCTTCCACTCAACATTTTTTTTTGGTTTTATACTCATGCCTTAAAAACACACGTCCTTTTGGTGTCTGCTAGTGAGCTGGCCCAGACGCGAAGTGTTGTTCGTCCGCTATTTGATGATAAAAGAGAATATGCTTGTTGGTTATAATTGAAAGAAACTGTGGACACGTGTCAATAAAAGAGAATATGCTGGTTTGGCTCTAACTAAAAAGAAATATAGACACATGAGCACTAAAATAATCAAAGAGAATAAACCCTAATAAAGAAGGGATTATCTGGTTATGCGTGGGTTATACTAATGGAACGGGATTTATACGATACAATTAGTAATCCATCCGGTTATGCCGTCGTAGGAGAGAGTGGTCGAAGCAACATTGCCCTGAAGATCACCACACAACCATCAAATGAGGAGGCAGCCATAACCCCAACACGGAGGCGAATCCGAAGGAAAAAAGGCATGAGTTGGGTAGTCATCGCTACACAGACTAAACCCACCACTATAAAGATCTCCTGGGCCAAACTTGTCCGAGAGAAGACCATGGGGCTGCTTGGTTCTAGGCCTTGCATTAGCTTGCCTAAGGTTAGTTCATCAAAATAAGAGCCACAAGTTGGCAAGCCTAAGGGAATCTTGCCACACTTTTTATGTGTATGCCATGTGGGGCCCTAGTGTGGCTTGCCAAAGATGTGACTTGAACCAAACACTCAACTAAGTTGGTCAAACTTGTCGAACCTTAGTTGTGGCAACCTTTGGCAAAGTTACTCGCAAACCAAACAGCCCCTCCTCGCTCTGTCGCCCCACTACTATGGAGACCGTTTTTGGTGGAAAAGTCGATTATCTCTCCCGTTGCTTCTCTAAAAATAATATGTCTCCCATTGCAACGCACGAACATATGTGCTATAGAACTTATATAGATGAACAACCATGTAAATGTTGAACTACTACTTTGGTAATTATATTACTTTGATATATAATTATTTGATGGCAATTGAGACGTGCTTTGTACGTACAAGCTAAGAAATCTATACGACTTTTGAAATTTATATATACACCTTTATCGGCGGCCAAATTTGGAGTGGTTAATTCTCGCCAGTCGCCACACAGGCCGCAGCTAAGGTAGTTAATCCATCTCAGCTCGGTCTCGATTGGAATTCGGACAGAAACCCCTTGCCACGTCTACCGAGTACCGCTTGGATTCGGATCCACACTACTCAGCTATATACAGCACAAACACAGAGCGTAACGAAATTAATTAAGCTGCGAGAGGTAGCAAAACTAGAATTAATCGATATCAAGCTGCGAGAAGTCATGTCGAAGCGGCGTGGCCCGCCATCGTCAGAGGCAGAGCACGACCGGGACTGTGCCTGCACATGCGCGGCCAAGAGGGCGCGGCCGCAGCCGAAGCAGAGGCACCTCTACGTGGCGCTGGATGACCGGGACAACGTGTACAGCGTCTACAAGCTGAACGTCGACGGCGGCGATGGCGATGGCGATGGCTCCTCCCAGCAGCGCCTCCCGGAGCCTCCGGTCCTCCGGCTCGAGGTCCCGAAACACGGGGACACGTGCATCTTCGCCGCCCTCGGCCCAAAGATCATCGCCCTCTGCGCCAACCGCTCTCCGACGCTCGTCCATGACACTCACACCGCGGCGCTGGCCATCGGCCATCGTGCCCCACGCGTGCTGGCCCACGCGTCCTTCACAGTACCCGCCGCCGGCCGCCTCTACGCGCTACCTCCCCGCTTGACGGCAGACACCTACTACCTTGAGCCCGAGGAGATGGCCTTGGGCCCGGAAGGCAGCAGCGATGACGAGGAGAAGACGATCATCGACAAGTGGGTGTGGAACCAAACGGGTTCGAGGTCGCCCGTCCCGTTCGACCCTAGGGCCATCACGTGCCACGCGGTGCACCCGGACGGCCGTACGGTCTTCGTGTCCGTGCGCCGCCGGCAGAAAGACTGGATGGACCACGGAACCTTCTCCCTCGACGCCGGACGCCGTGGCGCGGAGTGGACGCATCACGGCGACTGGATGCTGCCGTTCAAGGGCCGGGCCTTCTTCGAACCCCAGCTCGACGCCTGGATCGGGCTGGACGAGGAGGGACACATCTGCTCCTGCAACGGCATGTCGCGCCACGGGAGCCGCAGGGCGGCGCCGGCGCTGAAGGTCGCCAAGGAGATGCTGCTCCGCGAGCCCGACCAGGGCAGGCGGCTGGACGCCACGCTCGCGCACAAGGGCGACGGGAGGTTCTGCCTGGTGGAGCGCATGTCGTGCGAGGGAGGCGAGGCGATGGACACCTTCGGCGACGGCGATGCGTGCGTGCTCCATGTCACCACCTTCGCCGTCGGGTACGACAGTCACGGAGACCTGACGGTGGCGGATCGACGCCGCGCCGGCTCCTATGTGGTGTCCACGCACGATAGATTCTTTAAGCTGCAGGCATTTTTCTTGTAGCTGTTTGATATCGATCCAATTGAATGGATAACTTTATCAAGTACTCCCTCTTTATTTTGCGGGGGAATAATTTGTATTACTCAAACCAGACCATCTCGGTCTCTGTTACAAAGTTCCAACAAGAAATCTGGACCTGAGCCTAACCATATTGCAGTTCTGGAATCTGGACTCACTCCTACCATACAATGGCATTGCATCCCTAGCACAATTTTGAGTACGCTTGGTGTGAGTAATACAAATTACACGATCATCATGCATAAGGGCATGGATTTCTCTAAGAATACACATATCTTGATCTATCGTCACCTGCTCTCTGAATGAGGTATACAGCTTCAAGATAGTCTGATTCAACAACTTTTTAGATCATCAGGGGAGTTTCTGATTCAACAACTATAGGCAGTTGACTCCTAACCAGCGCTAGCGATAAGAGATCCTTCCTTAATAGCCAGAAGTTCTGCCTCTAGTGCATCATGCCAAGAGAATAATTGTCTACATGCAGACACAATGATGTTGCCAATTGAATCACGCAATACAATGATGCTGCCCGCATCATTAGTTTATATGAAAGAGCCATCAGTATTCAACTTTACCCAGCCACTATCAGGAGCTTGCCATCTAATTTCCTGTTTCTGATTACCCAGAGATGCCAGGCAAGGGACTTCTTGTTTGACCTTCATAAGATATCACTCCTTTTTCTTGCACCAGTCCTTCTCCGGGTGTTGGGTAATACCAAGAATAGAGTCCAGATAACTGGTAAGAAATCTTCGTGATGCTTCAATGGGCGGAGGAGTCTTGCCGTGGACAATCTCATTTCGGCAGTGCCAAATACGTCACAACGTCATGTACAACATAATGCGGTACATGACGATGATATAGACCTAGGGTAGGGTCATAGACCTGATCTATACGCCCTACCCAAGGTCACTACCCTAGAAGCAAGGACATTCAAAGCTCAGCAGGATGTATCGACTGAAGCCATCGAGTGCAATTCGCTCGACCAGTCACCTCACTCGGATATCCCCAATTTCATTCGACCTGGGTGGAGTCATTCGATCATACAGGAAACCACTCGGAGTACAGAAGACCTAGAGCCACTCAGGATGGCAACGGTCAGGCGTTCACTCCGTAGTCTTAAAGATCATTGATAACACTTTATGGCTGGCGTTACCAGTAACGCTCTATCTTAATGTACATTGAACCCCTGTAACGGAGGGTGGCTGGGGTCCCGGTGCACTCTATATAAGCCATCCCCTCCTCCGGGACAAGGGTTCGCACCCCTTGTAACACACACCCATATTCCAATCGACCGCCTCAGGGCACCCAGACGTAGGGCTTTTACCTCCTTCGTGAGGGGCCTGAACTCGTAAACTCGTGTGTACAACCTCGTTGTAGCTAGGGCCTCGCCTCCTCATACGTACCCCCTACTCTTACTGTCAGACTTAGTACCACGACAGTTGGCGCCCACCTTGGGGCAAAGCGTCTTAGCAACTTCCGGCGAGGTTGCATTTTCTCTGATCTTCATCAACATGGTTTCTGGTGGCGGTTTGGTCATGGGCCGCGAGTTCCGACTCGATGCGCTCACTTTCATCGCCGACGACTTCGCCTGGCTCCAAGAAGCCCCCCTCGGTGTCGAGGCTCTCCTGATCCGCGTATCGTCACACTTCCGCGCAAGTGCCTGCGGCGTCCTCCTACGACAGTCGTCGACTCTGTATCGGTCAGTCCTTGCGTCGCCTTCTCACTCCGCTGGACGCCGCCGCAAGCGATCTGGTCTTTCGCGGCTCCAGCGGTGGGTGAAGCATGCGGTGGCTCGCCAGACGACCACCCCTCAAGTCGCGGCAATCGAGCCCGACAAATTTCTCTGCGGTCCAGTCGACCTGTCGACTGGTTCTACAGGTACGTTTTCCGAGAGCGGGAGCTGTGACCCCGCGACAGAAGTTCTCGTGGTCGACTCCCGTCACAGCCCACCTGGGTTTAGCCGCAGCAGCGGCAACGGTGGCGGCGATGGCCCGTCATTCGGCCACGAGGAGTACGAGCCTCAACCTCTCAACTCGCAGCAGAGGGAAGAGCTGCACCGCCACAACGTGGAGGCCCTCCAGACCCCCATCATAGGGGAAACCGCCGAGGCTCGGGCCTTGGAGGTTGCGCGCCTGGCCACGCTTGCTGAGCGCACACGTTTGGAGAATCTCCAACATTCTCTCGATGAACGCGCACGTCGACTGATCCCCGAGTCCAGTCAACGACAGTTGTTTCCGCCTGAAACTCAGGTATACCACACTCCGATCTAGAATCTTACGGCTGCTGCATGTATAGCAGAGTCTATTCAGTCGTCCCGTTCAGAGGCTGGAAGGGGCTTGGAACAGATCCGAGCGCTGCTCCGAGCAGCAGGAGAGCAGAACTCTACCGTGTCCCTGATGCGAAGAGAACCTCGAGACGAGGGTCAATCCGTTGTTGGCCCAATCTTTCACGGCACGAACCTCCATCGCAGCAAGTAATGGTAGCAGGTTTACGAAGATGCTCGCAAATCCCGCGGAAACAACACGCCAACCCCTCGATTCGAAGGAATAACGTGGACGAACCGTATAGGCTCAGCTTGTAATCTCCTACGCGTCGCGTCGCAGAAACTCACACGCCAGAAGAGACTTTTGACAAGATTTCTCAAAACTTGATAATGGCCGATGGCCGAAAAACACACACATGTCTAATTCATCTCAAAATAACCTAACCTTAAACATGACGCACCATGGCTTTATATATAGCCAACTCCTATGTTTGACGTGACCAACAGGCTGGCCGCATCTTATCTATCTCATCTTCTAATTCAAAAGGGAAACGTTCTGGACTTTTCCAAACATAACAACCGACTTTTGGTTTAAACTAAATCTCAACAGATAGAAGCAACTACGACTACTAAACTTTGGATGGTGCGTTTTCATACAATCTGCAGGTGGGCCCCATCCGGCTCCCTTCAAAGATAGCAGGTCTCTGATCCCTAGAGACATCCACGAGTACGGTAGCTTCTCTGGTGGCCGTTCCCGATGAAAATAGTAGTTGATCAGGACTCCTCCCTCATGTAGACACGTCCTTCTCATAATTTCCATTGGCTCAATTGAAGATAGATCAAACGTACTTGTATATGAGTATTTCTTTGCATGCACGTACAAGCACATCTTCCCACATAATGCATGCATGTTAAACATTCTTCTTTTCTGCTTCTTACGTGAGTGCATCTCTAACAATGTCATAGTACGCATGCATGCCAGCACACCTCTGTTCTCAAAGAAAACCATCTTTTGTAAAGCAGCTGCATGTTTAACTCTGACTGAAATTAAACCCTTGACCTTCACATCTTCTCCACTAAGTTGGTATATTTTCGGCACGCTGATATCCATAAACTTTAATCCTTCGACACACGACAATGTCTGAATAGCAAAAACACCAAATCTGGCCGTGTCCGTGTCCTTATCAGTCCCACTCGCGGAACAGGATCCACAACAAGTTAGTAAGGGCAGATACCGTTCAGTCGGCACACAGTCCTGGGTCGCCTTTGCGACGTCAAGATCGTGATCACCACCGAGATCGGCACCTGGGAAGAGCTCATGGAGAGTTTGATCGGGAGTACGCCCGTGATAACCACCGTAGAGTGCCTTCGCCCCTTCCGAGGGAAGGGTCGTTCGCGCCCCGGCGGTATGACAGGCGCCCGTATGGTAATGACTGCAGAGTTCCGGTCGACCCAAGAGAGCCTGGGTTCGACGCAAGGTCAGTCCTTGTTCAAGGTTTGGTCGACCGGAACCGAGCATACAAAGAGGGGCTGGATAGAGACAGGCCGGTGGAAGCAGGGTCCACGTTTCTGGCCCTCGGTGTTTCAGAAGAGCCATCAGAGCCGCTGAGATCCCTCACAACTTCAGATTGGCGACTGGCGTCAGTAAGTTCACAGGAGAGTCGAATCCTGACACTTGGTTGGAAGACTACCGAGTGGCCGTGCATATTGGTAGAGGTAGTGATGAGGTGGCCATGAAGCACCTCCCTTTGATGCTCGAAGGTTCGGCCAGGGCTTGGCTGAATCAGTTGGCCCCTGGAAGCATTTTTAGTTGGGATGAGTTGGCTCGAGTGTTTACCAAAACATTCGAGGGCACCTGCAAGAGACCTGCTAGTTTGTCGGAATTGCAACATTGCATGCAGAAACAGAATGAGACCCTGAGAGATTATATCCAGAGATGGATCACTCTTCATCACACGATGGAGAACGTATCGGATCACCAAGCAGTTTGTGCCTTTAAAGAAGGCGTTCGCTACAGAGAGCTCAATCTGAAGTTCGGTCGGACCGGAGACATGTCTCTGGCTCGGATGATGGAGATTGCCACCAAGTACGCTAACGGCAAAGAAGAGGACCGACTCCGGAGCGGCAAGAATAGACCAGTCGCCCAGGATACCGGAGGAGGAAACTCCAGTCGGAAGCAGAAGCGAAAGGCTGAAGCTGAGGGCCCTGCCGAAGTAGCAGTTCTGAACCAAGAAAGTTCAAAGAGAAGCCCAAGGGGCCTTGGACCCCAAAAAAAGTGAAAGATCAAGCAGGAAATGATGTACTTGATTTGTCGTGTAATATACACACCAAAAAGGATGAAGAGGGGAATCTTATTCTCCCCAAGCATACCATTCGACAGTGTCAACTCCTGATTCAGAGCTTCCGAGAAAGCCAACCCAGTGAAAAGGAAAAAAAAAGTCTGATAAGGAGGAAGACAAAGAGGATGATGGTGGTTACTACTACGTCTTGAGCTTGCGTTGTATTTCCTTGAAGAGGAAAGGGTGATGCAGCAAAGTAGCGTAAGTATTTCCCTCAGTTTTGAGAACCAAGATATCAATCCAGTAGGAGGCTCCTCAAAAGTCCCACGCACCTACACAAACAAACAAGAACCTCGCAACCAACGCAATAAAGGGGTTGTCAATCCCTTCACGGCCACTTGCGAAAGTGAGATCTGATAGAGATAATATGATAAGATAAATATTTTTGGTATTTTTATGATATAGATTGGAAAATTAAAAGATGCAAATAAAAGTAGATGGTAAACTTATATGATAAAAGATAGACCCGGGGGCCATAGGTTTCACTAGTGGCTTCTCTCAAGATAGCATAAGTATTACGGTGGGTGAACAAATTACTGTCGAGCAATTGATAGAAAAGCGAATAATTATGAGATTATCTAGGCATGATCATGTATATAGGCATCACGTCCGTGACAAGTAGACCGACTCCTGCCTGCATCTACTATTACTCCACACATCGACCGCTATCCAGCATGCATCTAGAGTATTAAGTTCATAAAGAACAGAGTAACGCATTAAGAAAGATGACATGATGTAGAGAGATAAACTCATGCAATATGATATAAACCGCATATTTTTTATCCTCGATGGCAACAATACAATACGTGCCTTGATGCCCCTGCTGTCACTGGGAAAGGACACCGCAAGATTGAATCCAAAGCTAAGCACTTCTCCCATTGCAAGAAAGATCAATCTAGTAGGCCAAACCAAACTGATAATTCGAAGAGACTTGCAAAGGTAACTTAACCACACATAAAAGAATTCAGAGGAGATTCAAATATTTCTCATAGATAAACTTGATCATAAACCCACAATTCATCGGGTCTCGACAAGCACACCGCAAAAAGAGTTACATCGAATAGATCTCCAAGAAGATCAAGGAGACTTGGTATTGAGATTGAAAGAGAGAGAATAAGCCATCTAGCTAATTAATATGGACCCGAAGGTCTGTGGTAAACTACTCAAAACTCATCGGAGAGGCCTTGGAGATGATGTAGAGGCCCTCCATGGTCGATTCCCCCTCCGGCGGAGCGCCGACGAAGGCTCCAAGATGGGATCTCGCGGATACAGAAGGTTGCGGCAGTGGAAATAGTTTTTCATGGTGCTCCTGGATGTTTTCAGGGTACGTGGGTATATATAGGAGGAAAAAGTAGGTCGGTGGACGCTCGAGGGGCCCACGAGGGTGGGGGCGCGTCCACCTGTAGGGGGCGCACCGGGCACCCTCGTGGCCGCCTCGGTTGTTGCTTGACGTCCACACCAAGTCCCCTGGATCACGTTTGTTGCAAAAAGATCGCTCCCGAAGGTTTCATTCCGTTTGGACTCTGTTTGATATTCCTTTCCTTCGAAACACTGAAATAGGCAAAAAAACAGCAATTCGGGCTGGGCCTCCGGTTAGTAGGTTAGTCCCAAAATGATATAAAAGTGTAAAGTAAAGCCCATAAACATCCAAAACGGGTAATATAACAGCATGGAATAATCAAAAATTATAGATACGTTGGAGACGTATCAAGTATCCCCAAGCTTAATTCCTGCTCGTCCTCGAGTAGGTAAATGATAAAAACAGAATTTTTGATGTGGAATGCTACCTAGCATAATTATCAATGTAATTTTCTTTATTGTGACATGAATGTTCAGATCCAAATGATTCAAAATAAAAGTTCATATTGACATAAGAAATAATAATACTTCAAGCATACTAATAAAGCAATCATGTCATCTCAAAATAACATGGCTAAAGAAAGTTATCCCTACAAAATCATATAGTCTGGCTATTGCTCTATCTTCATCACACAAAGTATTTAATCATGCACAACCCCGATGACAAGCCAAGCAATTGTTTCATACTTTAGTAATTTCAAACTTTTTCAACTTTCACGCAATACATGAGCGTGAGCCATGGACATACTATATGTGGAATAGAATGGTGGTTGTGGAGAAGACAAAAAAGGAGGAAGATAGTCTCACATCAACTAGGTGTATAAACGGGCTATGGAGATGCCCATTAATAGATATCAATGTGAGTGAAGTAGGGATTGCCATGCAACGGATGCACTAGAGCTATAAAAGTATGAAAGCTCAACAAAAGGAACTAAGTGGGTGTGCATCCAACTCGCTTGCTCACGAAGACCTAGGGCATTTTGAGGAAGCCCATCATTGGAATATACAAGCCAAGTTCTATAATGAAAAATTCCCACTACTATATGAAAGTGACAACATATGAGACTCTCTATCATGAAGATCATGGTGCTACTTTGAAGCACAAGTGTGGTAAAAAGGATACTAGCATTGTCCCTTCTCTCTTTTTCTCTCATTTTTTAAATTTTTTTGTTTTTTTATTTGTTTGGCCTTTCCTTTTTTTTGGTGGGCTCTTTGGCCTCTTTTTTTAAAAGTCCGGAGTCTCATCCCGACTTGTGAAGGAATCATAGTCTCCATCATCCTTTCCTCACTAGGACAATGCTCTAATAATGAAGATCATCACACTTTTATTTACTTACAACTCAACATTACAACTCAATACTTAGAACAAGATATGACTCTATATGAATGCCTCTGGCGGTGTACCGGGATATGCAATGAATCAAGAGTGACATGTATGAAAATTATGAAGGTGGCCTTTCCACAAATACGATGTCAACTACATGATCATGCAAAGAGCAATATGACAATGATGATGTATGTCATATAAACGGAACGGTGGAAAGTTGCATGGCAATATATCTCGGAATGGCTATGGAAATGCCATAATAGGTAGGTATGGTGGCTGTTTTGAGGAAGGTATATGGTGGGTGTATGGTACCAGTGAAAGTTGCGCGGCACAAGAGAGGCTAGCAATGGTGGAAGGTGAGAGTGCGTATAATCCATGGACTCAACATTAGTCATAAAAAACTCATATACTTATTGCAAAAATCTACAAGTCATTGAAAACAAAGTACTACACGCATGCTCCTAGGGGGATAGATTGGTAGGAAAAGACCATCGCTCGTCCCCGACCGCCACTCATAAGGAAGACAATCAATAAATAAAATTGTGCTCCAACTCCATCACAAAGCGGTTCACCATATGTGCATGCTACAGGAATCACAAACTTCAACACAAGTATTCTTTAAATTCATAATCACCCAACTAGCATGACTCTAATATTACCACCTCTATATCTCAAAACAATTATCAAGCATCAAATTGATCATAGCATCCAATTCACTTTCTATGATAGTTTTTATTATACCCAACTTGGATGCCCATCATTCTAGGACCAATTTTATAACCATAGCAAATACCATGCTGTTTTAAGAGACTCTCAAAATAATATAAGTGAAGCATGAGAGATCAACAATTTCTACAAAATTAAGCCATCACCGTGCTCTAAAAGATATAAGTGAAGCACTAGAGCAAAAATTATCTAGCTCAAAAGATATAAGTGAAGCACATAGAGTATTCTAATAAATTCTAAATCAAGTGGGCTTCTCCCAAAAGGTGTGGACAGAAAGGATGATTGTGGTAATCTAAAAAGCAAAGACTAATATCATACAAGACGCTCCAAGCAAAACACATATCAAGTGGCGAATAAAAATATAGGTCCAAGTAAAGTTACCGATAGACGAAGACGAAAGAGGGGATGCCTTCCGGGGCATCCCCAAGCTTAGGCTTTTGGTTATCCTTTAATATATTGGGGTGCCATGGGCATCCCCAATCTTAGGCTCTTGCCACTCCTTATTCCATAATACATAAAATCTTTACCCAAAACTTGAAAACTTCACAACACAAAACTCAACAGGAAATCTCATAAGCTCCGTTAGTGCAAGAAAGAAAAACCACCACATAAGGTACTGATGAACTCATTATTTATTTATATTGGTGTTAAACCTACTGTATTCCAAATTCTCTATGGTTCATACCCTACATACTAGCCATAGATGCATCAAAATAAGCAAACAACACAGGAAAAACAGAATCTGTCAAAAAACAGAACAGTCTGTAGCAATCTATAACTCTAGAATACTTATGGAACTCTAAAAATCCTACCAAAATAGGAAGTCCTGGGAAATTTGTCTATTGATCTACATAAAAAAGAATCAATGCAAAAGCATGTTTATGTGAATTACTAAAAGTATTCTCGTGCACGCAAAGTTTCTGTTTTTCAGCAGAATCAAATTAACTATCACCGTAGGTTATCCTATATGTTCTACTTGGCACAAACACTAAATTAAACATGAAAACACATCTAAACATAAGCTATATGAAATATTTATTACTAACAAAAGAAAAAAGCAAAAAACAAAAATAAAATTGGGTTGCCTCCCAACAAGCGCTATTGTTTAACGCCCCAAGCTAGGCATAAAAGTGAGGATAGATCTAAGTAGTGCCATCTTTGGCATTTAATTATTCAATAGAGCACTTATAATCCTTAGGAGTTTCGTTCTTTTTAGTAATGATTAAGCTCTTAGGCAAGAAATCAAGAAATTCGTTTGTAGCAAAAGGTTCCTTAATGTTAGCAAGAAAATTGGGATGAACACTTATCGATTTGAAATCGGCACTTCCTTTACTAGAAGATTCACCCTTATTCTTAGGAACATACATGACCTTGGCAATTTTGGTAGCAGGAGTTGGGGTATTTTTCACAGATGAAAAGGCAGACCCTAAGTTGGTGATAATGTCCTCCAGTTTACCAATTCTTGTAGAATCTAGATCTATTCTTTCATTAACTATAGGTTCTTTTTCTTTAAAAAAAATCAAGGTAACTCCAACCCTAGATCCATATTGGGTAATTTGATTGTGGATCTTTTTATCCAAATTTTCAATTAGCTCAACAGTAGCAACTTTATTTTCAATAATTTCAAGCCTTTGCATCACATGTTCCAAAGTTAAAATAGTTCCATTAACCAAAAGAGGGGGTGGACCAAACAAACCTAACATGGCACTATAAGCATCAAAAGTATAGCTACCCAAGAAGTTTCCTACGGTAATGGTATCAAGAATATATCTATTACAAGGAGTAATGCCTACATAAAAATTGCGAAGAAGAACGGAAGTAGATTTCTTCCAAGTAGATCTATTTTGAGCATTGCAAATTCTATGCCAAGCATATTTTAAATTTTCTCCCTCCCTTTGTTTAAAATTGAGAACTTCATGATCGGGAGTATTAACGATAATAGGAGGACTAGCCATAACGACAAGCACACAAAAGGCAAGCGAAAGAGAGAGGAGATTGGGAAAGAGAGGGCGAATAAAACGGCAAGGATGAAGTGGAGGAGAGGAAAACGAGAGGCAAATGGCAAATAATGTAATGCGAGGGAGATGAGTTTGTGATGGGTACTTGGTATGTCTTGACTTGAGCGAAGACCTCCCCGACAACAGCGCCAGAAATCCTTCTTGCTACGTCTTGAGCTTGCGTTGGTTTTCCTTGAAGAGGAAAGGGTGATGCAACAAAGTAGCGTAAGTATGTCCCTCAGTTTTTGATAACCAAGGTATCAATCCAGTAGGAGGCTCCTCAAAAGTCCCACGCACCTACACAAACAAACAAGAACCTCGCAACCAACGCAATAAAGGGGTTTTCAATCCCTTCACGGCCACTTGCGAAAGTGAGATCTGATAGAGATAATATGATAAGATAAATATTTTTGGTATTTTTATGATATAGATTGGAAAAGTAAAAGATGCAAATAAAAGTAGATGGTAAACTTATATGGCAAAAGATAGACCCGGGGGCCATAGGTTTCACTAGTGGCTTCTCTCAAGATAGCATAAGTATTACGGTGGGTGAACAAATTACTGTCGAGCAATTGATAGAAAAGCGAATAATTATGAGATTATCTAGGCATGATCATGTATATAGGCATCACGTCCGTGACAAGTAGACCGACTCCTGCCTGCATCTACTATTACTCCACACATCGACCGCTATCCAGCATGCATCTAGAGTATTAAGTTCATAAAGAATAGAGTAACGCATTAAGAAAGATGACATGATGTAGAGGGATAAACTCATGCAGTATGGTATAAACCCCATCTTTTTATCCTCGATGGCAACAATACAATACGTGCCTTGCTGCCCCTGCTGTCACTGGGAAAGGACACCGCAAGATTGAACCCAAAGCTAAGCACTTCTCCCATTGCAAGAAAGATCAATCTAGTAGGCCAAACCAAACTGATAATTCGAAGAGACTTGCAAAGATAACTTAATCACACATAAAATAATTCAGAGGAGATTCAAATATTTCTCATAGATAAACTTGATCATAAACCCACAATTCATCGGATCTCGACAAACACACCGCAAAAAGAGTTACATCGAATAGATCTCCAAGAAGATCAAGGAGAACTTGGTATTGAGATTCAAAGAGAGAGAAGAAGCCATCTAGCTAATAACTATGGACCCAAAGGTCTGTGGTAAACTACTCACAACTCATCGGAGAGGCCTTGGAGATGATGTAGAGACCCTCCGTGGTCGATTCCCCCTCCGGCGGAGCGCCGGCGAAGGCTCCAAGATGGGATCTCACGGATACAGAAGGTTGCGGCGGTGGAAATAGTTTTTCGTGGTGCTCCTGGATGTTCTCAGGGTACGTGGGTATATATAGGAGGAAGAAGTAGGTCGGTGGACGCTCGAGGGGCCCACGAGGGTGGGGGCGCGCCAGGCACCCTCGTGGCTGCCTTGGTTGTTGCCTGACGTCCACTCCAAGTCCCCTGGATCACGTTTGTTGCAAAAAGATCGCTCCCGAGGGTTTCATTCCGTTTGGACCCCGTTTGATATTCCTTTCCTTCGAAACACTGAAATAGGCAAAAAAACAGCAATTCGGGCTGGGCCTCCGGCTAGTAGGTTAGTCCCAAAAATGATATAGAAGTGTAAAGTAAAGCCCATAAATATCCAAAACGGGTAATATAATAGCATGGAACAATCAAAAATTATAGATACGTTGGAGATGTATCAGTTACCCCAATGTTAATGCCACCTTGGTGATTTTTACTGACTTCGAGAGCAAAAGTCGACTGAAAGTTATTAACAGAGTGTGAACATGGTTGCTCCGGCTACACCAAGATATTTGAAGTGGTCAAAAACTCCTATTACATTCGACCAGTCCGACCACCCGCCGCATGTTGCTACCATTGGGCGGCAAGCGTTCGTGGTCGACCCAGTCGTTGGGGGCACCCGACTGACCAAGATTTTGATGGATGGTGGCAGTGGACTGAATATATTGTATGCTGAGGCCCTCCGGAGGATGGGCATTCTGATGTCCAAACTTAGTGAGAGCAACATGAGATTCCATGGTATCATTCCAGGAAAGAAAGCCAATTCATTCGTTCAGATCACTCTTGATGTGGTTTTCAGTGATTTCCTGAATTACCGCAAGAAAAAGTTGACGTTTGAGGTATCATGCCATTCTAGGCAGACCTGCTTACGCTAGTTTCATGGCTCGACCATGCTACGTGTACCTCAAGTTGAAGATGCCTGGCCCCAAAGGCGTGATCACGGTCACTGGAAACCGGCGTAGAGCAGAAGATTGTCTCCGGAACGGTTCGAAGATCGCCGATGAGCAGATGGCAGCAGTGGAGTTTCAAGAATATTAGAAGACTGCAGATCCGAGTGATTTTCTGCGTGCCAAGAGGCCTGCCTCGGAGTCCGCATTTTAGTCGCCCGACGAGACAAAGCCGGTTCACATTCACCCGACCGACCCCAATGCTGCTCCGACCCATATCTCAACGACACTGGATAGCAAATAGGAAGAAGCGCTCATCCAGTTCCTCCGTGAGAACTGGGACATCTTTGCATGGAAGCCATCTGACATGCCAGGTATACCTAGGGGACTGGCTGAGCACTGTTTGTGAGTCGACTCAAAGGAAAACCCTGTTAAAGAGCATCTCCGTCGGTCCGCCGCGGAGAAGAGAAAGGCGATTGGCGAGGAGGTGGCTCGGCTTCTGTCTGCCGAGTTCATCCGCGAGATATACCACTCCGAGTGGCTCACCAATGTCGTTATGGTCCCCAAGAAAGATAAATCACTTCGAATGTGTATTGATTTCAATCACATCAATCGGGTCTGCCCGAAGGATCATTTTCCTCTGCCCCGCATCGACCAGATAGTCGACTCAACTACGGGATGTGAGCGATTGTCCTTTTTGGACGCTTATTCCGGGTACCATCAGATCCGACTGTATGAACCCGACGAGATAAAGATAGCTTTCATCACCCCATTCGGGTGTTTTTGCTATGTTACTATGCCCTTTGGCCTCAAGAATGCTGGCGCCACATTCATGCGCATGATTCAGAAGTGCCTGCTGATACGTCTCCAACGTATCTATAATTTTTGATTGTTCCATGCTATTATATTACCCCTTTGGATGTTTACAGGCTTTATTTTACACATTTATATCATTTTTGGGACTAACCTACTAACCGGAGGCCCAGCCCGTATTGCTGTTTTCTTGCCTATTTCAGTATTTCGAAGAAAATGAATATCAAATGGAATCCAAACGGAATGAAACCTTCGGGAGCGTGATTTTTGGAATGAACGTGATCCAGAGAACTTGGAGTGCAAGTCAAGAAGCTTGCAAGGCGGCTAAGAGACAGGAGAGCGCGCCCACCCCCTCTGAGCGTGCCCCGTATCTCCTGGGCCCCACAGGCGGCCACCGACGTACTTCTTCCTCCTATATATACCTACGTACCCCGAAAACATCCAGGGAGCCAACGAAACACAATTTCCACCACCGTAACCTTCTGTATCCGCGAGATCCCATCTTGGAGCCTTCGCCGGCGCTCCGCCGGAGGGGGAATCGACCACGGAGGGCTTCTACATCAACACCATAGCCCCTCCGATGAGTTGTGAGTAGTTTACCACAGACCTTCGGGTCCATAGTTATTAGCTAGATGGCTTCTTCTCTCTTTTTGGATCTCAATACAATGTTCTCCCCCTCTCTTGTGGAGATCTATTCAATGTAAACTCTTTTTGCGGTGTGTTTGTCGAGATCCGATGAATTGTGGGTTTATGATCCAGTTTATCTATGAGAAATATTTGAATCTCCTCTGGATTCTTTTATGTATGATTGAGTTATCTTTGCAAGTCTCTTCGAATTATCAGTTTGGTTTGGCCTACTAGATTGATCTTTCTTGCCATGGGAGAAGTGCTTAGCTTTGGGTTCAATCTTGCGGTGTCCTTACCCGGATGTAAAGGGTTGCAAGGCACGTATTGTATTGTTGCCATCGAGGATAAAAAGATGGGGTATATATCATATTGCTTGAGTTTATCCTCTACATCATGTCATCTTTCTTAATCGTTACTCTGTTCTCATGAACTTAATACTCTAGATGCATCTTTGGACAGCGATCGATGTGTGGAGTAATAGTAGTAGATGCAGGCAGAGTCGGTCTACTTGTCGCGACGTGATGCCTATATACATGATCATGCCTAGATAATCTCATAATTATTCGCTTTTCTATCAATTGCTCGACAGTAATTTGTTCACCCACCGTAATACTTATGCTATCTTGAGAGAAGCCACTAGTGAAACCTATGGCCCCCGGGTCTATCTTTTATCATATAAGCTTTCAATCTACTTTTACTTGCATCTTTACTTTTTGCATCTATATTATAAAATACCAAAAATATATTTATCTTATCATATTATCTCTATCAGATCTCACTTTCGCAAGTGACCGTGAAGGGATTGACAACCCCTTTATTGCGTTGGTTGCGAGTTCTTTGTTTGTTTGTGTAGATGCGTGGGACTTTTGAGGAGCCTCCTACTGGATTGATACCTTGGTTCTCAAAAGCTGAGGGAAATAGTTACGCTACTATTGTTGCAGCACCCTTTCCTCTTCAAGGAAAACCAACACAAGCTCAAGACGTAGTAAGAAGGATTTATGGCGCCATTGCTGGGGAGGTCTTCGCTCAAGTCAAGACATACCAAGTACCGATCATAAACTCATCTCCCTCGCATTTACATTATTTGCCATTTGCCTCTCATTTTCCTCTCCCCCACTTCACCCTTGTCGTTTTATTCGCCCTCTCTTTCCCAATCTTCTCCTCTCTCTTTCGCTTGCCTTTTTCTGTTTGCTCGTGTGTTACATCGTTTACCTTGTCATTATGGCTAGTCCTCCTATCCTTATTATTACCCCCGAACATGAAATTCTCAATTTTAAGCAAAGGGAGGGAGAAAATTTAAAAGATGCTTGGCATAGAATTTGCAATGCTCAAAATAGATCTACTAGGAAGCTTTTTACTTCCGTTCTTCTTCGCAATTTTTATATAGGCATTACTCCTTGGAATAGATGTGTTCTTGATACCATTGCCGGAGGGGATTTCTTGAGTAGTCATACATTTGACGCTTATAATGCTATGTTAGATTTGTTTGGCCCACCACCTCTTTTGGTTAATGGAACTATTTTAACTTTAGAGCACGTTATGCAACGGCTTGAGATTATTGAAAATAAAATTGCCACTGTTGAGCTGATTGAAAATTTGGATAAAAAGATTCATAATCATATTACCCAATATGGATCTAGGGTTGGAGTTACTTTGAAAAATCTTAAAGAGAAAGAACCTATAGTTAATTAAAAAATAGATCTTGATTCTGGAAGAATCGGTAAACTTGAGGATATCATTACCAACTTAGGTTCCACATTTTCTTCCATGAAAAACACTCCAAAACCCCCTACCAAAACTGCCAAGTTTATTTATGTTCCTAAAAATAAGGGTGAATCTTCTAGTAAGGGAGAAGCGGATCTCAAATCCATAAGTGTTCATCCCAATTGTCTCTCTATCGTTGAGGAACCTTTTGCTACAAACGAATTTCTTGAATTTTTGCCTAAAGGTTTAATCATTGCTAAAAAGGGAGAGACCCCTAAATATTATAAGTTCTCTATTGAGGAATTGAGTGCCAAAGATGACACTACTTAGATCTATCTTCGCTTTTATGCCTAGCTAGGGTCGTTAAACGATAGCGCTAGTTAGGAGGCAACCCAATTTTATTTGTGTTTTTTGGTTTTGTTCCTTTTTAGTAATAAATTTTGCATCTATCTTCTGTTTAGATGTGTTTTTATCTTTTAAATAGTGTTTGTGCCAAGTAGAATCTATAGGATAACCTATGATGATAGTTGATTTGATTCTGCTGAAAAACAGAAACTTTGCGCGCACGAAATTAGTTTTGTTAAATCACATAAACATGATTTTGCGTTGATTATTTTTGCTGCTGATCAATAGACAAATTGTCCAGGACTTCCTATTTTTTAGGATTTTTAGAGTTCCATAAGTTTGCGTTAGTTATAGATTGCTACAGACTGTTCTGTTTTTGACAGATTCTGTTTTTCGTGTGTTGTTTGCTTATTTTGATGCATCTATGGCTAGTAAAACAGTTTATAAACCATAGAGAAGTTGGAATACAGTAGGTTTAACACCAAAATAAATAAAGAATGAGTTAATTACAACACCTTATGTGGTGGTTTTGTTTTCTTTCACTAACGGAGCTTATAAGATTTCCTGTTGAGTTTTGTGTTGTGAAGTTTTCAAGTTTTGGGTAGAGCTTTGATGGACTATGTAATAAGGAGTGGCAGGAGCCTAAGCTTGGGGATGCCCATGGCACCCCAAGAAATTCAAGAATAGCCAAATGCCTAAGCTTGGGGATGCCCTGAGAAGGCATCCCCTCTTTCGTCTTCGTTCATTGGTAACTTTACTTGGAGCTATATTTTTATTCGCCACATGATATTGAAGGAAATATGCCCTAGAGGCAATAATAAAGTTATTATTTATTTCCTCATATCATGATAAATGTTTATTATTCATGCTAGAATTGTATTAACCGGAAACATAATACATGTGTGAATACATAGACAAACATACAGTCACTAGTATGCCTCTACTTGACTAGCTCATTAATCAAAGATGGTTTTGTCACTCCGATTGTCGGAGAGGTATCTCTAGGCCTTCTCGGTAATACACATCACATAAGCCTTGCAAGCATTGCAACTAATAAGTTAGTTGTGAGATGATGTATTACGGAACGAGTAAAGAGACTTGCCGGTAACGAGATTGAACTAGGTATTGGATACCGACGATCGAATCTCGGGTAAGTAACATACCGATGACAAAGGAACAACGATGTCATTATGCGGTTTGACCGATAAAGATCTTGAAGAATATGTAGGAACCAATATGAGCATCTAGGTTCCGCTATTGGTTATTGACCGAGAATAGTTCTAGGTCATGTCTACATAGTTCTCGAACCCGTAGGGTCCGCACGCTTAACGTTACGATGACGGTTTATTATGAGTTTATAAGTTTTGATGTACGAAGTTTGTTGAGTCCCGGATGTGATCACGGACATGACGAGGAGTCTCGAAATGGTCGAGACATAAAGATTGATATATTGGAAGCCTATGTTTGGACTTGAATAGTTCGGGTGAAATCGGATTTTACTGAAAACCGGGGTTACGGAACCCTCCGGGGATGTTAGGCCTTAATGGGCCATAAGGGAGAAGAGGAGGGCCGGCCAGGGCAGGCGCGCCCCTCCCCTAGTCCGAATAGGACAAGGAGAGGGGCGCCCTTCTTCTCTCCCTCCCCAAGTCCTAATCCAACTAGGAAGGGGGAGTCCTACTCCTGGGAGTAGGACTCCTCCGCCGCCTCCTCCTAGGGCTGGCCGCACCCTCCCTTGCTCCTTTATATCTGAGGCAGGGGACACCCGGGACACACAAGTTGATCTACGGATCGTTCCTTAGCCGTGTGCGGTGTCCCCCTCCACCATATTCCACTTCGGTCATATCGTCTCGGAGCTTAGGCGAAGCCCTGCGCCGGTAGTGTAGCGACCCGACCTCAAACGGTCAAGCCTCTGTGTTTCTATGCCATCCCTGGATCAGTATGCTGGCACACACAGTACATCAATGTATATATCAAAGTGCAATCACATGCATAAATAACGTAAAACTGATATATACCTCATAATACTCAGCGGAAACAATCAAACGGGTGTGGAGTCCCATCAATGCCATCGGCAAGTTGAGTGTAGACCGTAACCCTGTACCGTATTCTTACTCGTCGGAAGAAAGTATCTGCAACATGATACGTTGCAGCCGTGTAGGTCAGTACATTGAATGTACCGGCAAGATCACAATAAAAGAACAGATGATAAAACTATACTATATGCAATATGGCTTTGTGGCTCTGTATCTGAGTTTTGTTTGCGTAAAAGCTGGTTTTATTTTACCTACACCAAAGGAATAAATGAAGTCTGTACTATGGAGTTTTCTATCATGACATGGTTCCGCCAACCGATGTCTCATAGCCCAAAATCATCATAAGTTGCCCACAATTAAGTTATCAGTCCGGTGTTGAGAGTTCCGAAATAGATCCAAGTCCAGAGGCTCAAATTGTCCGTAACCGGGGACACGGCTAATCGATTAGGTTATAACCCTCTGCAGAGGTTTGTACACTTTACCCGCAAGATTCGATCCCTCTCTTTACGTTCTCGCACTTCAGAGTGTTTGAGAACAAGATGACCGAAACATGGTCTTCCAAAGAGTTTCTCTGACCACTGTCCGGTACCCATCCAATCCTACCGTTCTTCTACATCTGCTAGTACCGTCCCAGCCAGTCACCACTAAGGTCAACCAAGCGAGCCCATAATGACTTGCGGTTGCACAGTAAGCTTCGGCGTGAAGTATTCTTCCGTCTCTTTGAGTCTGGGTGAAGCTTTCCGCGAGATGTCATGGCGCTTCTCCATGCATCCCGCCAACCACTGGTTTCTCCAGGGCTGCCCGTCAACCGTCCTTCCCCAATGAGTGTGTATTGAAATCCTGTCTCGAGTCTTGAAGTCTTGAGGTCTTGAAGATGCAGTCCTTGCAGATTTCCATCACGGAGTTGTCGTCATTGACGAGAGCCTCCATTCTCACACCACTCCCGAGCACTCATACCAAACCCGTCTACTATAGCGTAGCATTAAAATAAATAACGTCCGGGCTTGGTAACGGGGTGGTGGGTTCCTACCTCATGCATACTACTCAACTACAAGGATTTAATAACACTCTTGAGGATGGTTGCAAAGGTGCCACTAAATGCAATAAAACATAGATATGAAAGCAATGATCAAAGTGAACTTGCACGGTTGACGATCTTGAAAGAACTAGGGTTTCAGTAGTAGTAATCTTCAGCACTCGGAAATTCTACCGAGGCAACAATAACTATGATAAGCACATAGCAATAGGATCACATAACACAACATAACAAAGGTAACATAACACAACAAAACAATCAAAACCAAATCCAAAAGAAAGACTCAAAGAAAGGCCACTTCAAAGTTTTCCTACTCCAAACAATAGCTAAAATAGTTTTTTTATATAACAAAATTTTCTAACACAACCTAGTCATGGTTTTAGGTTAACTAAACAGAAAAGGATTCATTAAGCAACTAGGAGCAAAAAGAATTAATTTAAAAGCTATTATAAAACTCATTTTAGGCCTAATCCAATTTCCATTAAGAAAATTAATTTAAAACTTTTATTAATTACAAATAAAAGTTCATCTAATGGAATGACAGAAACTAACCTAGAATAACTAATCACAAGTTAAAAATAAATTAATTTACTAATTAATTAATTAGGAAAACAGGAACTAGTCAATTAATTAGGATTAATAGGATTCTGCCTAGAATTAATTATTTATTAATCCTAAAATACCAAAATTAATTTCTAGGGTTTGGCAATGTCAAAATAAAGTGATGACAAAAGAACCATGCAAAAATAATTTTTCTAGCTAAAATTATAGCAGATTTGATGTTCTGACCAAAACAATATTAAAGCATTTTAATTATTTTAACATAGCTAAATATATGTTTTTCAGAAACTACATAAAATTTGCAATCCAACAAAAAAGAATCACTCAAAACTATTAAACAGAATAAAAGATACACATTTTGAAAATTGAAACTATTCGCTAAAACAGAAAATCAAATAAAAGAAAAAGGCCTAATGGGCCTATCTTTGCCTCGTATGTTAGATAGGCTAAGCGGGCCTCGGGTTAAAACTAAAACGGGCGGCTAAGCGACTAAAACCCTAACAAATAAACCGGACGAACCGGCGGTTCTTTTAATAAATCATACCCCTTGGGGTTCTAATCGTGGCCGTCTAAGATGGACCGGACGGGGAGGAGGGTTCGGTGTCTTCTGAGTCCGGCGACAGCATGGCGGCGGCGGAAGTCGTCGGGGCTCGGCGTCGGGGAGCTCCGTGAGTCGCCGTCTTGGTCTGCGGGAGGCAGTGAGGAGTTCGGTGGGGTCGGGGTGTTCGGGAGGACCAGGCGTCGATGGCGGCGACAATGGCGGCGGTGCGGGCTTCGCTCCGGCGAGCACGAGCGGGAGGGAGAGGAGGTCCGCGAGGGGCGAAAAGCAGGGGTGCGGGGGGGGCTTTATAGGGCGGGGCCTCGTCGGGAAGGAAGGGAATCGGGAGGCAATCGGCATCCGGATCCTTCGGGATCCGCGATCCATGCGCGCGCAGCGTGGCGTGGGGGGGGAGGAAGAAGAGGCGGGGCCACGGGTCGATGAGAGGAGAGAGGCGAGGGGTCGGTCGACCGATCGGGAGAGGTTTCGGTAGCGAGGAGAGGGAGCTGGGCGGCTCGGCTTGGCTGGCGCCGTGGGTCAAGGCCAGGGGGTTCAAGCCAGGCCGGGCTGAGGTGGCTTTGTGGCGCCGGGGTTTTTTTTTTTAAAATTAAAACAAAACAAAAATAAAACCTAAACTATAAATAATTTATATAGGGTATATATATACCAAAATGATCAGAGAATATTCCCTTTCATTTGAACATTTTTCCAAAGTCAAAATCCAAACTTCCTAAAATCTATTTTTTCAAATTCAAATAAATTTCAGATTTGAATCCAAATCTTTTGGCATTGTTTCCTCTGATATTTTTGGAGTGTCATGTTTGCTCCTCTCATACTTTTGATCAAGTATTTATCGGGCTTAGTTTTGAAATGTTTCCCACATGCCAAAGTTTGAAATTCAATTTCAAAACTCAAAATTTGAAAGAGGGTTTCAAAGCACTTTCAAATGATTTTCAACTTGATTCATTATAACTTCCAACTCCTATTTCATATAATTGAAGAAGTCATTTTATCTTCCCTCATGAAAATCATTGAGTTGCATAAAGCTTTGAACTTGAAATCTTCCCAAATGAAATTCAAATCTTTTTCCAAAACCCTATTCATTTAAAAATGGAAGAAGTCATGTCATCCTCACTCTAGGCTTTGGTGTTGGTATGAATTTGAATTCATTGGGATCCAAAAGGCAAAGGGGAAAGTTTTGGGAAAGTCATTGCATTCCTCTCATTCAACTTTCAAAAGTTTCAAATTTCAATCAGTTTCACTCAATCCATCAAACCAACAATCGGACAATCAAGCATAGTTATTTATTTAATATAACATTCCAAAATTTAGAATTTTGGGATGTTACAAACCTACACTTTAAAATGAATCTCGTCCTCGAGATTCGAAGAGGCTAGCAAGAAAAGGTTAGGGGTTGGGGGTCTTCTAGCAATTGTTCTGGTCAGAAAAGGTCAGGTGGGCTACCACACTTAAAATGAAGGTTACAGTTCCAATAAACTCAGATACTTCCTCTGGAGTGCTGACATTGTATGTATCTTCACATATCTTACAATAACTCCTTCATTAACGCTCTTACATTAGGGCGTAAAGTTTTCCTCGAAACCTTGGGTCGGTTCTTCAAAGTTGTGGTTAAATCGAGACTGGATCTTCTTAGCTGATAGGTCCGTGTCCATTCTAGACAACTATCGAAATATTCATGGTGGTCTACAATTTATGGTTTTCTCCTGCAGAAAACGGGTCTGGTTTGAATCTCACCGTATAACCTACGTTTGGCAACAACTGCCATGTACATGGGTTTATCATCATACCACTCTAAGGCTTAAGCAAGGCTTCAACGAGCGTCGTCACTTTACTATGGGTAAGTCTCTCAGATTTACCATTCCAAATAGCAGGAGCGAAAGATACGAGTAAGTCGGTATGGTGATCAATCCATTCCGCACCCAGATCATTGCCCTGTATAAGGCTTAGCGAATCTCGTATTCTAACACTCGGTCATTCTCACAGGCATTGCAGAATTTCTCTTGTTCTCGAACTGGGTTCGAGTAAATCCATAGTTTCGCAAGCTGAACAAACATCTATCGTTACTTCACCACTCTCGGTTTTTGCGTAACCTCCTACTAAGCGTATGCTGATTGGACTGCTGATTCTTCCAATTTATTCCTTCATCAAGGTTACAACGGTTCCTTCTCGAAATCACGGGCACGTGGGTTATGGCCCACTTCAACACTAGTGCAGCTTTAACTCATCCTTGGAGTAACTCTCTTGTTACACCTCCTTAAATCGATAGTACTGCTTTCTTCGTACCATCATATCGAACAAAACTCCAACTTATTTTGTCCAGCTTACTTCTATGGCCGTCATGAATAACACGTTTCTTTCTTCATTGATCCTGTGGCTTTACAGAGTACTATGACCAAAAGAATGCACAAGTTTATCCATAAAATCTCATTATTCTCCTATCAATCTTTCATTACATCCTTAATCATTTTTCGTGAATCCAAATTCCAAAAAGTTTATTACAAATGCTGCCACCCACATGATTTGGTATGGTCAGACATTACTTCCAACTTTATTCATTTATCCTCCTCGAGGATTCTTCAGTCCCACTGGAATTGTGCGACATGTGTCTTGAATTCTTCAATCTTCTGGTTCATCGTGGTGGCCTTGAGCTTCACCTCCATCATCTCCGTATGCACTTCACTTAGGTATTCCTGAGTATGACGGAGTCTTGCTTCAAGTATTTCTCCGATCTGACGTATGGCTTCCATGGCTGCTTCACGAACAGCATCGAAGAAAGTTGCTTGTGGCACACGTGAAATGAAAAAGTACTGCCCCATCATTTTTGGGCAAACTCCTTTCACATGGTGGAGGTGTACCTCCACATACCAAAGTTCCACTCCCTTATGCATGAAGGGTAGCCTTTGTAGACTGCATCTCCTTCAAGGTGAATATGCTTCATCATGTCCTTGAGATCTTGGGTAATCATGATCACTTGTCGTGGTCATGATGGTTTCCGGACCTTTAAGGCAAGACTCGTAAAGGGTTGTCATCTGCGGTTGTGAAACAGAAATGATGCTCGAATAAGGTACTTATCTCCACAGGCACACATTCATATCATCAAACAAACTTCAATCTCAATTCCAATTTTCCTGTTTATGCATCACAACTCACTTTCTTCCATGTTCATCCGAATATTAATTTCCAAGGTAAAATATGACAACTCCTTAAAGCTTTTCAGCATGTGACATTACAACTTTATTGCGTCATGAACTATTACAATCTCAGGGTAATCTATTACATAACTCAACTCATTGAGCTCATGAAAATGAAATTGCTTTCTACTACTCTTGTTTCCAATATCAAAATTCCAACTAATCAACTACAGCTTTCATCTTGTTGGGACATTTAGTAGCATAATGTCCTGCTTCCTTGCAGCGAAAACAAATGACTTTCGATAAGTCTTTGGGCTTCTTGGAGATGGTGCCTGCTGCTTGAGTTCCTTGCTTCCTTTCGGGACATTGATTGGCATAATGCCCGACGTCCTTACATTCAAAACAGGTAATATGACTCTTGTCCCTATTTGCAGAAATTGGGTTGTTACGAGGGTGTCTGTGTTTTCTCTTCCGGTTTCCTCGTTCGATCAATCCTTCTATTCCTGTGGGTCAAACTCTATTATTCATCGGAAGTATCCGGATACTCTTTTCTTTCCTTGGTGCAATCTTGTGAAAAATGTCCTTCTTCTCCACAAGAATAGCAGGCATTGGAGTAAAATCTGTTGAGACCTTCTCCATCCGTGTCTTCAACACTTTCATTCATTACTGGTTCTTCTAGGTCTTCCTTGAGGGCTTCTTTCATTCCATCTTCCTGCTTGGAATAGTTCGATGCACCGTGGAGTAAATGTGACCTTTGCACCGGTAGTGGGTGGTTCCTTCACACAGAAGCAAGTTACACGACTAGTTGGGCATTCCTCACCGGGTGTTTCTCCTCACAATGAGGGCATCCATCCTTGTGTTCCTCCAGGTGTGTCCTATTTCTCCATAAATCCTGCGAGCACAAGGTTTAATTCCTGGTGTATCATGGTGCTTCCGGATAAGGCGTGATCTCAACAGGTCTTTTGAAATCCTCCCAAGTTCTTGCACCATTAAACCCTGTATGGCTTGATGCATTTTCCACCAGTTGCAGCACTTTACAAAAAATCTTGAGAGCGTATTGGACCTCATACTTCCTTGAAACCAAATTGTTCCCAAGTGACTCTCCATGTTACGCATCCATAGCTCGCCTCCGGTGAGTCTTGATCCAAAAATATCAGTCCAACTTCATTCATCATCTATGGGGTTCAAGGGTTTTAGGGTGAGATGAGAGAGAGATGGGGAGGGATATACACACAATACAACCAATAGTTTTTTTTTGAAGAAACAAGTTTTATTTTGGGGCTGTCGGAAAACATCAAACAAATGACAGTTCACAAATCATCGCATCTAACGTAGGTGTATAGCAGGGGTTTGGTCTCTAAGGTCAATTAATTCTTCAGATCCTTCAAGTCTTGAGTCTTCAACTGTTGTAGATTCTAATGGAGAAATCCTCTTTACTCAAAGGGGTCATCAGTTCTCGATATCAAATCCTTCTTGGGCGTCTTGATTGATCCTCCGGGTGATCAAAGGATAAGGGTATATTCTAACTATTTGAGGTGAGAGGTCTATTTGATAAAATCAGAAAAGATGAGAAGTAAGAGTCTTTTGTAAATAAAGTTTTGAGATATCCTGTCCAAGGGCTTTCCGATTTCTAGGGTCACGTCCTACAGGTCAACATGTGCTCGATACCATCTCTGAAGCGACCCGACCTCAAGCGGTCAAGCCTCGTGTTTCTATGCCATCCTCGGATCAGTATCTTTGGCACACACAGACATCAATGTATATATCAAAGTGCAATCACATGCATAAATAACGTAAAACTGATATATACCTCATAATACTCAGCGAAACAATCAAGCGGGTGTGGAGTCCCATCAACGCCATCGGCAAGTTGAGTGTAGACCGTAACCTGCACCGTATTCTTACTCGTCGGAAGAAAGTATCGCAACATGATACGTTGCAGCCGTGTAGGTCAATTACATTGAATGTACCGCAAGATCACAATAAAAGAACAGATGATAAAACTATACTATATGCAATATGGCTTTGTGGCTCAGTATCTGAGTTTTGTTTGCGTAAAAGCTGGTTTTATTTTACCTACACCAAAGGAATAAATGAAGTCTGTACTATGGAGTTTTCTATCATGACATGGTTCCGCCAACCGATGTCTCATAGCCCAAAATCATCATAAGTTGCCCACAATTAAGTTATCAGTCCGGTGTTGAGAGTTCCGAAATAGATCCAAGTCCAGAGGCTCAAATTGTCCGTGAATCGGGACACGGCTAATCGATTAGGTTATAACCCTCTGCAGAGGTTTGTACACTTTACCCGCAAGATTCGATCCCTCTCTTTACGTTCTCGCACTTGAGTGTTTGAGAACAAGATGACCAAACATGGTCTTCCAAAGAGTTTCTCGACCACCGTCCGGTACCCATCCAATCCTACCGTTCTTCTACATCTGCTAGTACCGTCCCAGCCAGAGTCACCACTAAGGTCAACCAAGCGAGCCCATAATGACTTGCGGTTGCAGGTAAGCTTCCGGCGTGAAGTATTCTTCCGTCTCTTTGAGTCAGGTGAAGCTTTCCGCGAGATGTCATGGCGCTTCTCCATGCATCCCGCCAACCACTGGTTTCTCGGGGCTGCCCGTCAACCGTCCTTCACCCAGTGAGTGTGTATTGAAATCCTGTCTCGAGTCTTGAAGTCTTGAGGTCTTGAAGATGCAGTCCTTGCAGATTTCCATCACGGAGTTATCGTCATTGACGTAGAGCCTCCATTCTCACACCACTCCCGAGCACTCATACCAAACCCGTCTACTATAGCGTAGCATTAAAATAAATAACGTCCGGGCTTGGTAACAGGTGGTGGGTTCCTACCTCATGCATACTACTCAACTACAAGGATTTAATAACACTCTTGAGGATGGTTGCAAAGGTGCCACTAAATGCAATAAAACATAGGTATGAAAGCAATGATCAAAGTGAACTTGCACGGTTGACGATCTTGAAAGAACTAGGGTTTCGTAGTAGTAATCTTCGCACTCCGGAAATTCTACCGAGGCAACAATAACTATGATAAGCACATAGCAATAGGATCACATAACACAACATAACAAAGGTAACATAACACAACAAAACAATCAAAACCAAATCCAAAAGAAAGACTCAAAGAAAGGCCACTTCAAAGTTTTTCCTACTCCAAACAATAGCTAAAATAGTTTTTTTTTATATAACAAAAATTTTCTAACACAACCTAGTCATGGTTTTAGGTTAACTAAACAGAAAAGGATTCATTAAGCAACTAGGAGCAAAAAGAATTAATTTAAAAGCTATTATAAAACTCATTTTAGGCCTAATCCAATTTCCATTAAGAAAATTAATTTAAAACTTTTATTAATTACAAATAAAAGTTCATCTAATGGAATGACAGAAACTAACCTAGAATAACTAATCACAAGTTAAAAATAAATTAATTTACTAATTAATTAATTAGGAAAACAGGAACTAGTCAATTAATTAGGATTAATAGGATTCTGCCTAGAATTAATTATTTATTAATCCTAAAATACCAAAATTAATTTCTAGGGTTTGGCAATGTCAAAATAAAGTGATGACAAAAGAACCATGCAAAAATAATTTTCTAGCTAAAATTATAGCAGATTTGATGTTCTGACCAAAACAATATTAAAGCATTTTTAATTATTTTTAACATAGCTAAATATATGTTTTTCAGAAACTACATAAAATTTGCAATCCAACAAAAAAGAATCACTCAAAACTATTAAACAGAATAAAAGATACACATTTTGAAAATTGAAACTATTCGCTAAAACAGAAAATCAAATAAAAGAAAAAGGCCTAATGGGCCTATCTTTGTGCCTCTGTGCGTTAGATAGGCTAAGCGGGCCTCGGGTTAAAACTAAAAGCGGGCGGCTAAACGACTAAAACCCTAACAAATAAACCGGACGAACCGGCGGTTCTTTTAATAAATCATACCCCTTGGGGTTCTAATCGTGGCCGTCTAAGATGGATCGGACGGGGAGGAGGGTTCGGTGTCTTCACGAGTCCGCGACGGCGGCGGCGGCGGCGGAAGTCGTCTGGGCTCCGGCGTCGGGGAGCTCCGCGAGTCGCCGTCTTGGTCTGGGGAGGCCGTGAGGAGTTCGGTGGGGTCGGGGTGTTCGGGAGGACCAGAGGCGTCGATGGCGCGACAATGGCGGCGTGCAAGGGCTTGCCTCCAGCGAGCACGAGCGGGAGGAGAGGAGGTCCGCGAGGGGCGAGGGGAAAACGGGGTGCGGGGGGGCTTTATAGGGCGGGGCCTCGTCGGGAAGGAAGGGAATCGGGAGGCAATCGGCATCCGGATCCTTCGGGATCCGCGATCCATGGCGGCGACGGCGTGGCGTGGGGAGGGGAGGAAGAAGAGGCGGGGCCCACGGGTCGATGAGAGGAGAGAGAGGCGAGGGGTCGGTCGATCGATCGGGAGAGGTTTGGTGCGAGGAGGAGGGGAGCTGGGCGGCTCATTGGCGCCAGTGGGTTTGGGCCAGTGGGGTTCGGCGCTGGCTGGGCCAGGGGTGGCCTGGCTGGCGCCCCGGGGTTTTTTTTTAATTAAAACAAAAACAAAAATAAAACCTAAACTATAAATAATTTATATAGGGTATATATATACCAAAATGATCAGGAGAATATTCCCTTTCATTTGAACATTTTTCCAAAGTCAAAATCAAACTTCCTAAAATCTATTTTTTCAAATTCAAATAAATTTCAGATTTGAATCCAAATCTTTTAGCATTGTTTCCTCTGATATTTTTGGAGTGTCATGTTTGCTCCTCTCATACTTTTGATCAAGTATTTATCAGGCTTAGTTTTTGAAATGTTTCCCACATGCCAAAGTTTGAAATTCAATTTCAAAACTCAAAATTTGAAAGAGGGTTTCAAAGCACTTTCAAATGATTTTCAACTTGATTCACTATAACTTCCAACTCCTATTTCATATAATTGAAGAAGTCATTTTATCTTCCCTCATGAAAATCATTGAGTTGCATAAAGCTTTGAACTTGAAATCTTCCCAAATGAAATTCAAATCTTTTTCCAAAACCCTATTCATTTAAAAATGGAAGAAGTCATGTCATCCTCACTCTAGGCTTTGGTGTTGGTATGAATTTGAATTCATTGGGATCCAAAAGGCAAAGGGGAAAGTTTTGGGAAAGTCATTGCATTCCCTCTCATTCAACTTTCAAAAGTTTCAAATTTCAATCAGTTTCACTCAATCCATCAAACCAACAATCAGACAATCAAGCATAGTTATTTATTTAATATAACATTCCAAAATTTAGAATTTTGGGATGTTACAGGTAGAGTCATATCGTCGCGGAGCTTAGGCGAAGCCCTGCGCCGGTGGAGCATCATCATCGTCACCACGCTGTCGTCTTGTGGAACTCATCCCCGACGCTTTCTTTGGATCGGGCCGGGGATCGTCATCGAGCTGAGCGTGTGCTGAACTCGGAGGTGCCGTCGTTCGGTACTTGGATCGGTCGGACCGTGAAGACGTCGACTACATCAACAGCGTTGTTATAACGCTTCGCTTCACGGTCTCACGAGTGCGTGGACATACACTCTTCCCTCTCGTTGCTATGCCATCACCATGATCTTGCGTGTGCGTGGGAAATTTTTGAAATTACTCGTTCTCCAACAGTGGTATCGAGCCAGGTTTTATGCGTTGATGTCATATGCATGAGTAGAACACAAGTGAGTTGTGGGCGATATAAGTCATCTTGCTTACCAAAGATGTCATACTTTGGTTCAGCGGTATTGTGAGATGAAGCGGCCCGGACCGACATTACGCATACGCTTACGCGAGACTAGTTTCACCGCTTCGAGCACTCGTTGCTTAAAGGTGACCGGCGGGTGTCTGTTTCTCTCACTTTAGTTGAACCGAGTGTGGCTACGCCCGGTCCTTGTGAAGGTTAAAACAACACCAACTTGACAAACTATCGTTGTGGTTTTGATGCGTAGGTAAAACGGTTCTTGCTCAGCCCGTAGCGGCCACGTAAAACTTGCAACAACAAAGTAGAGGGCGTCTAACTTGTTTTTGCAGGGCATGTTGTGATGTGATATGGTCAAGGCGTGATGCTATATTTATTGTATGAGATGATCATGTTTTGTAACCGGGTTATCGGCAATGGCGAGGAGCCATATGGTTGTCGCTTTATTGTATGAAATGCAAAAGCCATGTAATTGCTTTACTTTATCACTAAGCGATAGCGATAGTCGTAGAAGCAATAGTTGGCGAGGCGACAACGATGCTACGATGGAGATCAAGGTGTCGCGCGGTGACAATGGTGATCATGACGGTGCTTGGAGATGGAGATCACAAGCACAAGATGATGATGGCCATATCATATCACTTATATTGATTGCATGTGATATTTATCCTTTATGCATCTTATCTTGCTTTGATTGACGGTGGCATTATAAGATGATCTCTCACTAAAATTATCAAGAAGTGTTCTCCCAGTATGCACCGTTGCGAAAGTTCTTCGTCTTTGAGACACCACATGATGATCGGGTGTGATTGGCTCTACGTTCAAATACAACGGTGCAAAACAGTTGCGCACGCGAATACTCAGTTAAACTTGACGAGCCTAGCATATAACAGATATGGCCTTGGAGCACGGAGACCGAAGGTCGAGCGTGAATCATATAGTAGATATGATCAACATAGTGATGTTCACCATTGAAACTACTCCATCTCACGTGATGATCGGACATGGTTTAGTTGATTTGGATCACGTAATCACTTAGATAACTGGAGAGATGTCTATCTAAGTGGGAGTTCTTTAGTAATATGATTAATTGAACTTAAATTTATCATGAACTTAGTACCGATAGTATTTTGCTTGTCTATGTTTCTTGTAGATAGATGGCTCGTCTTTGTTGTTCCGTTGAATTTTAATGCGTTCCTTGAGAAAGCAAAGTTGAAAGATGATGGTAGCAATTACGGACTGGGTCCGTAACGAGAGATTATCCTCATTGCTGCACGAAGAATTACATCCTGGGCCTTTTGCTGGGTGCGAGCCTGCTTTGAGAGACAACGCCGAAGTTGTGAGCGTCTGGCGAGCAAAGCTGATGACTACTCTATAGTTCGAGTGTGCCATGCTTTACGGCTTAGAACCGGGTCTTCAACGATGTTTTGAGCGTCATGGAGCATATGAGATGTTCCAAGAGTTGAAGTTAATATTTCAAGCAAATGCCCGGATTGAGAGATATGAAGTCTCCAATAAGTTCTATAGCTGCAAGATGGAGGAGAATAGTTACATCGGTGAACATATACTCAAAATGTCTGGGTTAATAATCACTTGATTCAACTGGGAGTTAATCTTCCGGATGATAGTGTCATTGACAAAATTCTCCAATCACGCCACCAAGCTACAAGAGCTTCGTGATGAACTATAATATGCAAGGGATGACCAAGACAATTCCGAACTCTTACGCAATGCTAAAAGCAGCGGAGGTAGAAATCAAGAAAGAGCATCAAGTGTTGATGGTCAACAAGACCACTAGCTTCAAGAAAAGGGCAAAGGGAAGAAGAAGGAACTTCAAAAGAACAGCAAGAAAGTTGCTGCTCAAGAGAAGAAACCCAAGTCTGGACCTAAGCCTGAAACTGAGTGTTTTTACTGCAAGCAGACTGGACACTGGAAGCGGAACTGCCCCAAGTATTTGGCGGATAAGAAGGATGGCAAGGTGAACAAAGGAACTACGGATTAAGCGAAGATTAGCTAAGGGCGAGGTGACGATGCGCGTGGGAAATGGTTCCAAAGTCGATGTGATCGCGGTCGGCACGCTACCTCTACATCTACCATCGGGATTAGTATTAGACCTAAATAATTGTTATTTGGTGCCAGCGTTAAGCATGAACATTATATCTGGATCTTGTTTGATGCGAGACGGTTATTCATTTAAGTCAGAGAATAATGGTTGTTCTATTTATATGAATAATATCTTTTATGGTCATGCACCCTTGAAGAGTGGTCTATTTTATTGAATCTCGATAGTAGTAATACACATATTCATAGTGTTGAAACCAAAAGATGCAGAGTTGATAATGATAATGCAACTTATTTGTGGCACTGCCGTTTGGGTCATATCGAGTAAAACGCATGAAGAAACTCTATCTTGATGGGCTTTTGGAATCACTTGATTATGAATCACTTGGTACTTATGAACCGTGCCTCATAGGCAAGATGACTAAAACGCTGTTCTCCGGAACTATGGGCGAGCAACTGATTTGTTGGAAATCATACATACTGATGTTTGTGGTCCAATGAATGTTGAGGCCTTGGCGGGTATCGTTATTTTCTCACCTTCACAGATGATTTGAGAAGATATGGGTATATCTACTTAATGAAACACAAATCTGAAACATTTGAAAAGTTCAAAGAATTTCAGAGTGAAGTGGAAAATCATCGTAACAAGAAAATAAAGTTTCTACGATCTGATCGTGGAGGAGAATATTTGAGTTCGAGTTTGGTTTACATTTGAAACAATGCGGAATAGTTTAGCAACTCACGCCACCGGAACACCACAACTAAATGGTGTGTCCGAGCGTCGTGTCGTACTTTACTAGATATGGTGCGATCTATGATGTCTCTTACTGATTTACCGCTATCGTTTTGGGGTTATGCTTTAGAGACGGCCGCATTCACGTTAAATAGGGCACCATCAAAATCCGTTGAGGCGACACCTCATGAACTGTGGTTTGGCAAGAAACCAAAGTTGTCGTTTCTTAAAGTTTGGGGCTGCGATGCTTATGTGAAGAAACTTCAACCAGATAAGCTCGAACCCAAATCGAATGTGTCTTCATAGGATACCCAAAGGAGATTGTTGGGTACACCTTCTATCACAGATCTGAAGGCAAGATTTTCGTTGCTAAATTCGGATCCTTTCTAGAAAAGGAGTTTCTCTCGAAAGAAATGAGTGGGAGGAAAGTAGAACTTGATGAGATAACTGTATCTGCTCCCTTATTGGAAAGTAGTTCATCACAAGAAACGGTTCCTGTGACAACTACACCAATTAGTGAGGAAACTAATGATATTGATCATGAAACTTCAGATCAAGTTTCTATTGAACATCGTAGGTCAACCAGAGTAAGATCCGCACCAGAGTGGTACGGTAATCCTATTCTGGAAGTCATGTTACTTGACCATGGCGAACCTACAAACTATGAAGAAGCGATGGTGAGCCCAGATTCATAAAATGGCTGGAAGCCATGAAATCTGAGATGGGATCCATGTATGAGAACAAAGTATGGACTTTGGTTGACTTGCCCGATGATCGGCAAGCCATTGAGAATAAATGGATTTTTAATAAGAAGACGGCGATGGTAATATAACTGTCTATAAAGCTCGACTTGTTGCGAAAGGTTTTCGACAAGTTCAAGGGGTTGACTACGATGAGACTTTCTCACCCGTGGCGATGCTTAAGTCTGTCCGAATCATGTTAGCAATTGCTGCATTTTATAATTATGAAATCGGCAAATGGATGTAAAACTGCATTCTTGAATGGATTTCTAGAAGAAGAGTTGTATATGATGCAACGAGAAGGTTTTGTTGATCCAAAGGGTGCTAACAAAGTGTGGAAGCTCCAGCGATCAATTTATGGTGCAGTGCAAGCCTCTCGGAGTTGGAATAAGCGCTTTGATAGTGTGATCAAAGCATATGGTTTTATCTGAGACTTTTGGAGAAGCTTGTATTTACAAGAAAGTGAGTGGGAGCTCAGTAGCATTTCGATATTATATGTGGATGACATATTATTGATTGGAAATGATATAGAATTCTGGATAGCATAAAGGATACTTGAATAAAAGTTTTTCAATGAAAGACCTCGGTGAAGCTGCTTACATATTGGGCATCAAGATCTATAGAGATAGATCAAGACACTTAATTGGACTTTCACAAAACACATACCTTGATAAAGTTTTGAAAAAGTTCAAAATGGATCGAGCAAAGAAAGGATTTTTACCAGTATTACAAGGTGTGAAATTGAGTCGACTCAATGCCCGACCACAGCAGAAGATAGAGAAAATGAAAGATGTTCCTATGCTTCAGCCATAGGCTCTATCATGTATGCAATGCTGTGTACCAGACTGACGTATGCTTAGCAATAAGCTTGGCAGGAAGGTACCAAAGTAATCCAGAGTGGATCATCGGACAGCGGTCAAGAACATCTGAAATACGAAAAGGACTAAGGATATGTTTCTCGTATATGGAGGTGACAAAGAGCTAGTCGTAAATGGTTACGTCGATGCAAGCTTTGACACTGATCCGGACGATTCTAAATTGCAAACCGGATCGTGTTTTTATTAAGCGGTGGAGCTGTCGGTTGGTGCAGTTCTAAACAAACCGTCGTGGCGGGATCTACATGTGAAGCGGAGTACATAGCTGCTTGGAAGCAGCAAATGAAGGAGTCTGGATGAAAGAGTTCATTTCCGATCTAGGTGTCATACCTAGTGCATCGGGACCAATGAAGATCTTCGTGACAATCTTGGTGCAATTGCCTTGGCAAAGGAATCCAGATTTCACAAGAGGACCAAGCATATCAAGAGACGCTTCAATTCCATTCGGGACCAAGTCCAAGTGGGAGACATAGAGATTTGCAAGATACATACGGATCTGAATGTTGCAGACCCGTTGACTAAGCCTCTTCCACGAGCAAAACATGATCAGCACCAAGACTCCATGGGTGTTAGAATCATTACTTTGTAATCTAGATTATTGACTCTAGTGCAAGTGGGAGATGAAGGAAATATGCCCTAGAGGCAATAATAAAGTTATTATTTATTTCCTCATATCATGATAAATGTTTATTATTCATGCTAGAATTGTATTAACCGGAAACATAATACATGTGTGAATACATAGACAAACATACAGTCACTAGTATGCCTCTACTTGACTAGCTCATTAATCAAAGATGGTTATGTTTCCGACCATAGACATGTGTTGTTATTTGATTAATGGGATCACATCATTAGGAGAATGATGTGATTGACATGACCCATTCCGTTAGCTTAGCACTTGATCGTTTAGTATATTGCTATTGCTTTCTTCATGACCTATACATGTTCCTGTAACTATGAGATTATGCAACTCCGTTTACGGAGGAACACTTTGGGTGCTACCAAGCGTCACAATGTAACTGGGTGATTATAAAGGAGTACTACAGGTGTCTCCAAAGGTACATGTTGGGTTGGCGTATTTGAGATTAGGTTTTGTCACTCCGATTGTCGGAGAGGTATCTCTAGGCCTTCTCGGTAATACACATCACATAAGCCTTGCAAGCATTGCAACTAATAAGTTAGTTGTGAGATGATGTATTACGGAACGAGTAAAGAGACTTGCGATAACGAGATTGAACTAGGTATTGGATACCGACGATCGAATCTCGAGTAAGTAACATACCGATGACAAAGGAACAACGATGTCGTTATGCGGTTTGACCGATAAAGATCTTGAAGAATATGTAGGAACCAATATGAGCATCCAGGTTCCGCTATTGGTTATTGACCGAGAATAGTTCTAGGTCATGTCTACATAGTTCTCGAACCCGTAGGGTCCGCACGCTTAACGTTACGATGACGGTTTATTATGAGTTTATAAGTTTTGATGTACGAAGTTTGTTCGAGTCCGGATGTGATCACAGACATGACGAGGAGTCTCGAAATGGTCGAGACATAAAGATTGATATATTGGAAGCCTATGTTTGGACTTGAATAGTTTGGGTGAAATCGGGATTTTACGGAAAACCGGGGTTACGGAACCCTCCGGGGATGTTAGGCCTTAATGGGCCATAAGGGAGAAGAGGAGGGCCGGCCAGGGCAGGCGCGCCCCTCCCCTAGTCCGAATAGGACAAGGAGAGGGGCGGCGCCCCTTCCTCTCCCTCCCCAAGTCCTAATCCAACTAGGAAGGGGCGGGAGTCCTACTCCGGTGGGAGTAGGACTCCTCCGCGCCTCCTCCTAGGGCTGGCCGCACCCCCTTGCTCCTTTATATCTGGGGCAGGGGCACCCCAGACACACAAGTTGATCTACGGATCGTTCCTTAGCCGTGTCGGTGTCCCCTCCACCATATTCCACTTCGGTCATATCGTCGCGGAGCTTAGGCGAAGCCCTGCGTCGATAGAGTCATATCATCGCGAGCTTAGGCGAAGCCCTCGCGCCGTGGAGCATCATCATCGTCCTGCACGCCGTCGTCTTGTGGAACTCATCCCCGACGCTTTCTTTGGATCGGAGCCGGGGATCGTCATCGAGCTGAGCGTGTGCTGAACTTCGGAGGTGCCGTGCGTTCGGTACTTGGATCGGTCGGATCGTGAAGGCGTCGACTACATCAACAGCGTTGTTATAACGCTTCGCTTCGGTCTCACAGTGCGTGGACATACACTCTTCCCTCTCGTTGCTATGCCATCACCATGATCTTGCGTGTGCGTAGGAAATTTTTTGAAATTACTACGTTCTCCAACAGATATGTGTTTTGCTTGGAGCGTCGTGTATTATATTAGTCTTTGCTTTTTAGTTTACCACAATCATCCTTGCTGTACACACCTTTTGGGAGAAGCCCACTTGATTAAAATTTGCTAGAATACTCTATGTGCTTCACTTATATCTTTTGAGCTTGATAGTTTTTGCTCTAGTGCTTCACTTATATCTTTTAGAGCTCGGCGGTGGCTTAATTTTGAAGAAATTGCTAGTCTCTCATGCTTCACTTATATTATTTTGAGAGTCTTTTAGAACAGCATGGTATTTGCTATGGTTATAAAATTGGTCCTAGAATGGTAGGCATCCAAGTTGGGTATAATAAAAACTATCATAGGAAGTGAATTGAGTGCTATGATCAATTTGATGCTTGATAATTGTTTTGAGATATAGAGGTAGTAATGTTAGAGTCATGCTAGTGGGTAATTATGAAATTGAGAAATACTTGTGTTGAAGTTGTCAAGTCTCGTAGCGTGCACGTATGGTAAAAGTTGTGTGACAAATTTGTTGCATGAGGTGCTCTTTTAATTGCCTTCCTTATGAGTGGAGGTCGGGATCGCGCGATGGTTAACTCCTACCAACCCTTCCCCTAGGAGCATGCGTAGTAGTACTTTGCTTCGAGGGAAAGTAGACTTTTGCAATAAGTATATGAGTTCTTTATGACTAATGTGAGTCCATGGATATACGCACACTCATCCGTCCACTTTGCTAGCCTCTATTATACCATGCAACTATCGCCGGTATCATGCACCCATTATTTACCTTCCTCAAAACAGCCACCATACCTACCTATTATGGCATTTCCATAGCTATTCTGAGATATATTGCCATGCAACTTTCCACCGTTCCGTTTATTATGACACGTTCCATCATTGTCATATTGCTCTTTGCATGATCATGTAGTTGACATCGTATTTGTGGCAAGGCCACCTTCATAATTTTCATACATGTCGCTCTTGATTCATTGCATATCCCAGTACACCGCCGGAGGCATTCATATAGAGTCATATCTTGTTCTAGCTTTAAGTTGTAATTCTTGAGTTGTAAATCAATAAAACTGTGATGATCTTCATTACTAGAGCATTGTCTCAGTGAGGAAAGGATGATGAAGACTATGATTCCCCCACAAGTCGGGATGAGACTTCGGACTTTACAAAAAGAAAAAAAAAAGAAAGAAAAAAAAAGAAAGAAAAAAAAAGAGAAAGGCCAAAAAGAAAAAAAAAGAGAAAGGCCAAAAGAAAGAAAGAGAAAAAAATGAGAGAAAAAGAGAGAAGGGACAATGCTACTATCTCTTTTCCACACTTGTGCTTCAAAGTAGCACCACGGCCTTCATGACAGAGAGTCTCCTATGTTGTCACTTTCATATACTAAGTGGGAATTTTTCATTATAGAACTTGGCTTGTACATTCCAATGATGGGCTTCCTCAAAATGCCCTAGGTCTTCGTGAGCAAGCAAGTTGGATGCACACCCACTTAGTTTCTTTTGTTGAGCTTTCATATATTTATAGCTCTAGTGCATCCGTTGCATGGCAATCCCTACTCAGTCACATTCATATCTATTGATGGGCATCTCCATAGCCCGTTAATACGCCTAGTTGATGTGAGACTATCTTCTCCCTCTTTTTGTCCTCACAACCACCACCTTATACCACCATAGTGTTGTGTCCATGGCTTGCACTCATGTATTGCGTAAGAGTTGAAAAAGCTTAAGCGTGTTGAAAAGTATGAACCAATTGCTTGGCTGAAACCGGGGTTGTGCATGATGGGAGTATTTTGTGTAATGAAAATGAAGCATGGCCTAACTATATGATTTTGTAGGGATAAGCTTTCTTTGGCTATGCTATTTTGATAGGACATGATTATTTGTGAGTATGCTTCGAAGCATTATTATTTTTATGTTTTATAAGCTTTTATCTTGAATCATTTGGATCTGAACATTCATGCCACAATAAAGAAAATTACATTGATAATTATGCTAGGTAGCATTCCACATCAAAAATTCTGTTTTTATCATTTACCTACTCGAGGACGAGCAGGAATTAAGCTTGGGGCTGCTTGATACGTCTCCAACGTATCTATAATTTTTTATTGTTCCATGCTATTATATTACACCTTTTGGATGTTTATGGGCTTTATTTTACACATTTATATCATTTTTGGGACTAACCTACTAACCGGAGGCCCAGCCCGTATTGCTGTTTTTTTGCCTATTTCAGTATTTCAAAGAAAAGGAATATCAAACGGAGTCCAAACGGAATGAAACCTTCGGGAGCGTGATTTTTGGAACGAACGTGATCCAGAGAACTTGGAGTGCAAGTCAAGAAGCTTGTTAGGCGGCTAGGAGACAGGAGGGCGCGCCCACCCCCTCTGGGCGTGCCCCCTATCTCCTGGGCCCCACAGGCGGCCACCGACGTACTTCTTCCTCCTATATATACCTACGTACCGCGAAAACATCCAGGGAGCCAACGAAATACAATTTCCACCACGTAACCTTATGTATCCGCGAGATCCCATCTTGGAGCCTTCGTCGGCGCTCCGCCGGAGGGGGAATCGACCACGAAGGGCTTCTACATCAACACCATAGCCCCTTCGATGAGTTGTGAGTAGTTTACCACAGTCCTTCGGGTCCATAGTTATTAGCTAGATGGCTTCTTCTCTCTTTTTGGATCTCAATACAATGTTCTTTCCCTTTCTTGTGGAGATCTATTCGATGTAAACTCTTTTTTAGGTGTGTTTGTCGAGAAATTGTGGGTTTATGATCTAGTTTATCTATGAGAAATATTTGAATCTCCTCTGAATTCTTTTATGTATGATTGAGTTATCTTTGCAAGTCTCTTCGAATTATCAGTTTGGTTTGGCCTACTAGATTGATCTTTCTTGCCATGGGAGAAGTGCTTAGCTTTGGGTTCAATCTTGCGGTGTCCTTACCCAGTGACAGAAAGGGTTGCAAGGCACGTATTTTATTGTTGCCATCGAGGATAAAAATGTGGGGTTTATATCATATTGCTTGAGTTTATCCCTCTATATCATGTCATCTTTCTTAATGCGTTACTCTGTTCTTATGAACTTAATACTCTAGATGCATGCTGGACAGCGGTCGATGTGTGGAGTAATAGTAGTAGATGCAGGCAGGAGTCGGTCTACTTGTCGCGGACGTGATGCCTATATACATGATCATGCCTAGATAATCTCATAATTATTAACTTTTCTATCAATTGCTCGACAGTAATTTGTTCACCCACCGTAATACTTATGCTATCTTGAGAGAAGCCACTAGTGAAACCTATGGCCCCCGGGTCTATCTTTTATCATATAAGCTTTCAATCTAGTTTTATTTGCATCTTTACTTTTTGCATCTATATTATAAAATACCAAAAATATATTTATCTTGTCATATTATCTCTATCAGATCTCACTTTCGCAAGTGGCCGTGAAGGGATTGACAACCCCTTTATTGCGTTGGTTGTGAGTTCTTTGTTTGTTTGTGTAGGTGCGTGGGACTTTTGAGGAGCCTCCTACTGGATTGATACCTTGGTTCTCAAAAACTAAGGGAAATACTTACGCTTCTATTGCTGTATCACCCTTTCCTCTTCAAGGAAAACCAACGCAAGCTCAAGACGTAGCACATGATCACTCAAATCAGTCGGAATGTGGGAGCATACATCGATGACATAGTGGTGAAGTCATGCAAACGTTCCGACCTGCTGACTGACCTCGCTGAAACCTTTGCCAACTTAAGAAGATATGATATCAGGCTCAATCCATCAAAGTGCACATTCGGGGTCCCAGGCGGAAAGTTACTCGGTTTCCTCGTTTCCGAACGGGGGATCGATGCAAATCCATAGAAGATTGGCACAATCCTCCGAATGAAGCGCCATGTGCGTGTGCACGATGTTCAGAAGCTTACTGGTTGTTTGGCTGCATTGAGTGGATTCATCTCACGCCTCGGTGAAAAGGCACTGCCTCTTTACCGGCTGATGAAAAAGTCTGACAAGTTTGAGTGGAATGATGAAGCTGAAGCAGCGTTTGAAGAGCTCAAAGCCCTACTTTCCACCCAGCCGGTGCTTGCCGCTCCAGTCAGCAAGGAGCCTTTACTACTTTACATCGCAGCCACTAGACAAGTTGTCAGCATAGTGCTCACGGTCGAGCGGGAAGAAGAAGGCAAAGTCTTCAAAGTTCAACGCCCTGTGTACTACATTTCAGAAGTCTTGACCCCGTCCAAGCAGAGATATCCTCATTATCAGAAGCTTGTTTATGGGATTTACCTGACCATGAAGAAAGTTGCACACTACTTCTCAGACCAGTCGGTTTCAGTTGTCAACAACGCCCCATTGTCAAAAAAATCTGAATAACAGAGATGCAACTGGTCGAGTGGCAAAATGTGTGATTGAACTCCTTCCTTTAGATATCAAGTTTGAGGCAAAGAAAGCCATCAAGTCCCAAGCAATATCAGATTTCCTCGCAGAGTGGATTGAACAGCAGCAACCGACTCAGATTCAGTCGGAGCATTGGACTATGTTCTTTGATGGGTCCAAGATGTTGAATGGCTCTGGCGCAGGGGTGGTTTTGGTGTCCCAAGAGGATACAAGCTCAGTTATGTCCTCCAGATTCACTTTGATTCTTCAAACAATGAAGCTGAGTGTGTGGCATTATTGTATGGGTTGCGTATAGCCATTTCACTCGGCATCCGACGCTTGATGGTTTACGACGACTCAGACTTAGTGGTTAATCAAGTAATGAAGGAATGGGACATTAGAAGTCCAGCAATGACCAGTTATTGCAATGCAGTAAGAAAGCTAGAGAAGAAGTTTGAGGGGTTAGAGCTCCACCACATATCCCGAATCAAGAATCAAGCCGCCGATGATCTGGCGAAAATAGGTTCCACTCGAAAGCCGGTCCCCAGCAATGTGTTCTTGGAGCATCTCCACACCCCGTCAGTACAAGAAGATCCCTTCAAGGAAGAGCCCTCGCAACCGATAAGTTCAACCAATCCGACTGAGATTGAAGTCCCAGCTGTGGTTGACTTGATCATGGAAGTCTTAGTGATCACGCCCGACTGGACGGTGCCGTACATCGCATACCTGCTCAGGCAGGAACTCCCAGAGGATGAGGACGAGGCCCGCCAGATGGTCCGTCGATCGAAAGCTTTCACTGTGATAAAAGGGCAGCTTTACAGAGAAAGTGTCACAGGAGTGGCTCAATGCTGCATCACCCCAGAAGAAGATCGAATGATCCTAAACGATATCCACTCGGGGACCTGTGGACTGTGGTCACCATGCGTCCTCTCGTACCATCGTGGCCAAAGCATACCGAGCAGGATTCTATTGGCCTCGTGCGAATGAGATGGCAAAGGATATAGTCGACAAGTGCGTAGGTTGTCAGTTCTACTCCAACATGTCCCATAAGCCCGCATCTGCCTTGAAGACTATTCCACTCATTTGGCCGTTTGCAGTCTGGGGGTTGGATATGGTTGGACCCTTCAAGACTGGCAGAAGTGGTTTCACTCATTTGCTCGTGGCAGTCGACAAGTTCACCAAATGGATCGAAGCCAAGCCTGTCAAAAACCTTGACTCAAGCACTGCCGTCAGTTTCATCGGGGAGTTGATATTCAGATATGGAGTCCCTCACAGAATTATCACATATAACGGCTCCAATTTTGATTCCGATGAGTTTAAGGTGTTCTGTGATTCCCAAGGCACTCGGGTCGACTACGCGTTTGTTGCACACCCGCAGTCGAATGGGCAAGTAGAAAGGGCGAATGGTTTGATCCTTTCAAGGGCTGAAACCCCGACTGATGCGCGACCTCAAGCACGCTGCCGAAGCTTGGGTGACTGAGTTACCATCCGTCCTATGGGGGCTGAGAACGACGCCGAACCGGTCGACTGACTGAACCCCCTTCTTCTTGGTGTACGGCGCTGAGGCTGTTCTTCCGAGTGACTTGCTGCACAATGCTCCCCGAGTGGAACTCTTCTCAGAAGCTGAAGCAGAACAGACACGCCAAGACGCAGTGATCTCCTGGAAGAAGAACGGGAGATGGCTCTGATCCGGTCGACCATCTATCATCAAGATCTGTGTCGATTCCATGCCCGTAATGTCAGAGGTCGAGCGATCTAGGAAGGAGACCTTGTGCTCCGAGTGGATCAGCAACGGCCTCACAAGCTCGCTCCGGCCTGGGAAGGTCCCTTCATCATCACCAAGGTGCTTCACAATGGAGTGTAGCACATCTACAACGTAGCCAAGAAAATGGATGAGCCACATGCGTGAACACAGAGCTGCTTCGCCATTTCTATACCTAAACCGCTCGGATCGACGAGTTGTAATAAGAGTCCTCCACTTTGCTTACCAAAGTCAAGATTTTTGCAGTATCTTAATGATTGATTTCCCATAATCATTTGTGTCCAAATCCCCCAGTGGGTGGCTTAGCTGCGAACCTGATTCGCCTAAGTTAAAAAACACTCCGAGTGGAGAGCAATCCTCCCACTCGGGAGCTTAGCTGCGACCCCGTACTCACCTAAGTTAAAAAACACTCCGAGTGGAGAACAATCCTCCCACTCGGGGGCTTAGCTGCGAACCTGATTCGCCTAAGTTAAAAAACACTCCGAGTGGAGAGCAATCCTCCCACTCGGGGGCTTAGCTGCAACCACGTACTCGCCTAAGTTAAAAAACACTCCGAGTGGAGAACAATCCTCCCACTCGGGGGCTTAGCTGCGACCCCGTACTCGCCTAAGTTAAAAAAAACACTCTGACTAGAGAGCAATCCTCCCACTCGGGGGCTTAGCTGCGACCCCTTACTCGCCTAAGTTAAAAAACATTCCGAGTAGAGAGCAATCCTCCCACTCAGGAGCTTAGCTGCGACCCCGTACTAGCTAAGTTAAAAAACATTCCGAGTGGAGAATAATCCTCCCACTCGGGGGCTTAGCTGCGATCCCGTACTCGCCTAAGTTAAAAAACACTCCGAGTGGAGAACAATCCTCCCACTCGGGGGCTTAGCTGCGACACCGTACTCGCCTAAGTTAAAAAACACTCGGAGTGGAGAGCAATCCTCCCCACTCAGGGGCTTAGCCGCGACCCCGTACTCGCCCAAGTCACACATCGTCAGAGATGCGTCACAAGTACAACGTACGTTCCATCCCGACCCGCAAGGATGACTGCATCACAAGTACAACATACGCTCCATCCTGATCTGCAAGGACGACGAGTTGTCGATCGATCACATCGTCAGACCAACTCGGAATCGAAAAACATCCGAAAGCGATAAAGGCAAAGCCATCATATTCAAAGAAAACCAAGTTCAGATAAATCCTGCAAAAGTTCAGAACCACAGTGAGCAGAAGTACTCAGGCATCAGGCCTGAAAGACTTTAACGGTTACAAAACCACTCGGCATTCCGAGGCAAATAAAGGTGCGGCATAATGTTTGTTCACTCGGCGGGAGGAGGACTTGTTGGCTCGAGAAAAAGTCAAGGTCAATGCTGTCTGCGATATGAGTAGCGGCGTCGATGAAGATGTCCATGGAGGACTGGAAGTTGACCTTCTTGGTGTTGGCAACCTTGACCACCAGCTTGTCTTCACTGACATCCTTGAAGTGGACTCGGACCAACGATAGAGCAACATCAGCGCCACAGCGAGCAGACGACTTCTTCCACTCTTGCACTCGACCAGGGATTTCATTCAGTCGAGTCATCAGAGACTCAAGATCATTCTGGAGTTCTGCTCCGGGCCAGAGTTCAGTGTCAATCCGTGACATCTCCACCTTCAGACGAGCAAGATAATCCACGGCACTGTCCAGACGAGACTCCAATCGTAGCATGTTCATCGCGACATCATCTTTGGCAGGAGAGTTTATGGGGTCAAGACCTTTCTTGATCCGCCCAGTCTCCGCTTCAAAGTCTTGACAGAGTTCTGCACAGTCGGAAAAGTGGTGAGTCGACAGTTAAATAATGAGTCGACAATGGCAAATCAGTCGGATGAGAGGAAATACCTTCAAGCTTCAGGACCAGTTTCTCAGCAAGCCGTCCCAGATAAGCCTCCAGTTCGCCCTTCTTCGCCGTGAGATTTCCAACCTTGTCAGTAAAGGTATCCTTGTCCTTCTTCAGCCTAGCAACCTCCTTGTTGGCTTCAGCAACAACGGTCTTCAACTTGGAGTTCTCATCTTCCAACTTATTGAATGAGGCCAGCTTCTTATCAGCAAGTGCTATTTTCTCTCGCGCCTCCTTTTGTGCTGCGGCAAGGTCTTGATCCTTCTTCTCCAGAGCCTGCTTCATTTTCTCTAAAGAAATAACATTCTTCAGACGAGCTTGGAGTTGACGGTTCTCACTACGCACATCTGTTCGAGTGGAGTCACTCGGTTCAAGAGACTAAAAGAAAAAAAGTCATAAGGTGGACAGTCGACGAATTATTACCTCCCATGGTAGATGCTTCTTCCTGGGCCTTCTGGAGATTATTCTTGGCCAGCTCCAGGTCGAGGTTGAGGCTAATCTGCTTCCTCTCCAATTCAGCAAATTGGGCTCCAAGTTCACAAGATTTCTGCGGTCAGCAAATAAGATATGTCAGTCGACAAAAATAAAGGTCAATCACAGCGAAAATTGCTCTAAGACTACCGCTGAATCAAACATTCAACAGTAGTCTCGGGGACTACACCCAGTGGGTGCACTTGGCGTGCCCCAGGGTCCGCTTCCACTCAAAGATGGTCAGCCCAAAGATGGGTATGCAAAGAAAGAGAGAGAGAGAGAGAGAGAGAGAGAGAGAGAGAGAGAGAGAGAGAGAGAGAGAGAGAAGAGAGAGAGAGAGAGGACTACACCCAGTGGGTGCACTCTGCGTGCCCCCATTGGTCTGGATTCCACTCGGATCAAGTTATTCAACCGAGTGAAAGAACAATGAAGTGACATTCGACAAAGACCCCCACTGAATCAAACATCCGACGACGGTCTCGGGGACTACACCCAATGGGTGCACTTTGCGTGCCCCCACTGGTTCAGAGATATGCTCGACTCGACTTGGTCGACTCAAGTAGAAGAGCTATTTAACACTAAGTCAAAACACCCAGTGGGTGATTGGATGCAAAATGCAGACTCATGATAGATGCACATAAAGGTTCCAAAACGCTCATCTAGGGACATCTTACGGACATTAAAGCAGCAGCTACAACTACCATATCATAGCAAGGCAAAAATCAAATTGAGAGACCAGTCGGAAATCAACTGACCTTGACATTAACATGCAGAGCAGAGCTGGCGTTGTAGGCAGCCTGACTGGCCTCGTGCACCACCTTCATCTGCTCCATCATAAGGTTTGCTTGGAGTAGGGCTTCCCTGGCGGCACCCGCCGAGTCGTCTGGAGTGTGATGTGCAGCAAAGAGCGATGATGGCAGTACAGTCGGAGCAATCACAGGATCTGAAGCATGGAGCTGTGCAGGCGAAGCAGAGACTTGAGAAGTCAACGCCGAGGGACGGTCAGTCGACACCGGATTGGCAAAAGAAACATTGGCCCGAGCCGGATCTCTGGATCGCTGGACCACCATCTCCGGTGCTGATGTCGACTATGGCCCCTGGCCTACGGCCATCCTCCTGCTTGAAGCCCTGCCCCTCCTTCCCGTATTTTTAGAGGCACTTCTTCATCGTCGTCTGGAAGCTCAATGACGTCTCGCAGAGCTACAACAAAATGCAACCATAAGGACTCAATTGACCGATAATTTAGTCGAAAAAACAAGTTCAAGATTGCATGATCGTACCAGCTTTGGAAGTAGCCGCATCGTCAGTCTCTTCATCATCTTGGGCCTTGTCAATATCCATGGAGGCCCCGGAAGCTGCGGCACTGAAAAGTTCATAATCCACTCGGTCAGAGCAAGAGTATGAGTCAGTAGAAAAACACAGAAAGACAGAACACTCACGCAGAAGCAACAGGAACGTCCATCTTGATCTTGGGCAAGGTCTTCCGAGACTTTAAAGGGGCAATCTTGGGCTGCTTGGCGACCTTCTCTGACGGCTCCGGAGTCGAAGTCCGAGTGCGCTTATGCACTTGCATGCTCGGAGCCACAGCTTTGTTACACCCGCCCGCTGGATCATGAACTTCTTGGATCGGTGCTCTGTGCGAGGTGGTGAGTCGACCTCCTCTTCTTCGTCGTCTCACTCATGACTCTCTTCATCATCATCGTCATCAGGAGATTTCCAGTCGTCGCTCTCTTCTATGCTATCCGCTCCCTCCTGGACTTGCTCCTGGGCTTGTTCCCCGTTTGGCATCGAATACATCTCAGTATAAACCTGCAAGGCAAGAAGTTAATCAAACATCAATCTGATTCAGAGATAGTTGCAAGACAGAATGAAGTACACTCGGTAACAAGGATCGGACCTTGTTCGGCTGGTTGTCAGCGTCGAATGGATCGACTCTCCTGGCCCCCCTGGGGTTATCTTTGTTTCCGATAATGCTCTTCAGCCACAGGGCCACCGTCTCATCGGGGACCTCCTCTGGGTGGACCCGAGCGGTGTCATTGGAGCCCGAGTACATCCACATCGAGTGGTCACGGGCTTGGAGTGGCTAGATGCGTCGACTGAGAAACACCTCCAGTAAATCCATGCCAGTTACACCCTGATGGACCAACTAAACTACCCTCTCGACTAACATGTCCATCTCTACTTTCACCGCTGTGGTCACAATCAGTGAAGAAGGTTGCTGGACTCGATCTAGGGTAAAGGGAGGAAGACTGGTCGACTGACCGGGGGTCGCAATGTCCTGGCAGTAGAACCAGGTCGACTGCCAGCCCCTAACCGACTCAGGAAGTGTCATGGGAGGAAAAGTGCTCCTCTTCCTCATCTGAATCCCTAAACCCCCGCACATCTGGAACACGTGCGTCCTCTCGTCACTCGGATTTGCCTTCTTCACGTTTTGAGAGCGGACTGTGAAAATGTGTTTGAAGAGACCCCAGTGCGGTCGGCAACCCAAGAAGTTTTCACACATAGACACGAATGCAGCAAGATACGTGATGGTATTGGGAGAGAAGTATTGAAGCTGAGCACCGAAAAAGTTCAGAAAACCCTGGAAGAAAGGATGCGGAGGAAGGGAGAAGCCACGGTCGACATGGGTAGCAAGAAGGGCACACTCACCCGACCGCGGCTGAGGTTCTATCTCGCCCCCCGGCAGCCTCGCAGCCCGACGGCGATTAGGCCCGTGGTGGCTAGATCTTCCAGATCTTCCAGATCCTTTGGCCGAGTGTGGATCAGATCCAATCTCCCTGAATCCAAACAGGCGGCAGCCCGGACCTCGACGACGATCCCCGATTCATTTTCTTGTCCTTCGCCGTCGCCATCACTTTCTTCGCGCGCTCCAGTGCCGCGTCTTATCCTTCACCATGGTGGCGGGCTGCACACTGGCGGAGCGGCGGCGTCGAGGTGAGAGAGGATGCAGTGGAGAAGCAGAGTAAGAAGAAGGGGAATTGGAACGTACTGTGCTGACGCATCGGCCTCGACGTCTTTTAAGGGCCTACTTCCGAGTGGCTAATGTGTGGGCCCGAGCGATCCCGTCAAATCCCGCAACAGTCGCGCACCGGATACGTGGAGAAAAAGGTGGCGTGAAAATCGAGGTGCCCCCTGTCTATCCGCCCCGTTTACCGCGGCGCGCTCCGCCTCTCACGCTTCCACAAATTTTCGAATCCCGTGAGATCCGGGAACCGCAGTAACCAATCGCGCCGAAGATTTCACGTCATAGCAACACTCGAGGAGTGCCATCATAAGTTCACTCGACGACCTCTGAATCGATCAAGGCGACTGGAACAAAGCCGAAGTTTCAGCATGGACCCCGAACCCAGTATGAACGCCTGTGAAGCACGGGGGTCAAAGCAGGGCCAACTTCAACTTTCTTTTCACTCGGACCCCAATCCATTCGGGGGCTAATGACGATGATATAGACCTAGGGTAGGGTCATAGACCTGATCTATACGCCCTACCCAAGGTCGTTACCCTAGAAGCAAGGACATTCAAAGCACAGCAGGATGTATCGACTGAAGCCATCGAGTGCAATCCATTCGACCAGTCACCTCACTCGGATACCCCCAATTTCACTCGACCTGGATGGAGTCATTCGACCATCAGAAACCACTCGAGTCTGAAGACCTAGAGTCACTCAGGGATGGCAGCGGTCGTTCACTCCGTAGTCTTAAAGATCATTGATAACACTTTATGGATGGCGTTACCAGTAACGCCCTATCTTAATGTACATTGAACCCCTGTAACGGAGGGCGACTGGGGTCCCGGCGCACACTATATAATCCACCCCTTCTCTGAGACAAGGGTTCACACCCCTTGTAACACACACCATATTCCAGTCGACCGCCTCAGAGCACCGAGACGTAGGGCTTTTACCTCCTCCAAGAGGGGGCTGAACTCGTAAATTCGTGTGTACAACCTCACCGTAGCTAGGGCCTCGCCTCCTCATACGTACCCCCTACTCTTACTGTCAGACTTAGTACCATGACAGTCCACCTCGGCAAGATCACATGAGTATTTGAAGAGCCACTCAGGGCCTATATTTTGCATAAAATCAAGTCATGACAATCTCCAAACTTCTGACATAGCTCGCCATAAGGACTGAGCATGAGGTTATTATGGGACGGAGGGAATACAAGATTACCGGCTTGATGATATTCATCCTTGTTTGGAAGGGCATATACTAAGATTTTGTAGATTCTTTAGTGTTGATGCATGACTCCGGAGCAAGGAGCTTCGTCCCTGCTTGCAGGTAAACCTGATCATCTTCTGGGCCGGGCTTGACAAAGCTCGGAGTCAAAATCCCGCCTGAGCCCAGCCCGGCCTGGCCCGAAGCACACATGAACAATGATGTTTTTCATTAAATTAATCATATTCGGCGTGTTAGATCAATATATTGTACCTATATTCAAATGAAATATCTATTTGTGACCATTTCGATCTCATTCTGGGTTTTGGGCAAGAAAGTGCAGCCATAGCCCAGCTCGGATGTTGTGCTTTCAGGGCCAGGTCTCCGGGCCGAGCTATCCATGCACAGGTCAACTTGCAGGGTGACAAGGGGCGCGGAGCAATTCCCTTGTTCCATTCTGTCGAATTCCATGAAAAAAAAAGAACAATGCTAGAGCGACGGACCATTTGTACGGATTCAACGGAGTAATGCTAGGTGGCAATTTGTAGTTGGAGATTAGGGGGAGGGTGCACCACATGATACTAGTGTATAATACTACCTTCATAATACATATTATGATCTTATATATGGTCACGCATGACACAAAGTAGCATAACATTTATTATAATACGGTATCTACCTATGTTACTCTATTCCTCTCTCTCTTCTTTAATTCTCTGTCATATCAGCATGTTTCCTATTCCCGGGTGCATGATACCGGCTAAGATACCACCACTATCACTAGTAGAAAAAGGGCATATAGTCCCGGTTCATAAGGGCTTTTAGTCCCGGTTCTGAAACCGGGACTAAAGGGTCATTACTAAAGCCTCCCCCTTTAGTCCCGGTTCTTACACGAACCGGGACTAAAGGCCCTCCACGTGGCCGCTACCTGGAGGTCCGCCTTTAGTCCCGGTTGGTAACACCAACCGGTACTAAAGGAAATTTTATTTTATTTTTTTGAAAGAAAAAAAATCGTTTTTTTTTCTATTTTTTTATTTCTATTTTTTTTATTTTCAAATTTCTGAACTATTTTAATCTCTAATCTCTAATCACCCCTCATCACTGTTCGTTCAATTTAACCTTTAATCTCTAATCACCCCTCATCATCCCAAATCATCTAACTTCCTGGACGGTCACCCATCCTCTCACTACTCCAGCCTGAGCACGCTTAACTTCCGGGTTCTATTCTCCCTCATTTTCAAGTCTGCACTTGTTGTTTCCTGACAATAGTAAGATGTCAATCCTATTAACCCTCAAGAATTTAGCTTGAGCATGAAGTCACACATTTCACTGTTTGAATTTGAAACTATTGTTCTAAAAAACAATAATTATTTAGTAACACTAATATTTCTTGAATAAGTAGTTTGACCATAGTTTGACCAGATTTGACCAAAATTCAAAAAAACTGAAATAATTATTTAGTAACACTAATATTTTTTGAGCATAACTTTTTTACCTTTTAGAATTTGAGGATTCTAAAAATTTGCAAACAGGCCATAGGCGGTCAAAATCGGATGCGGATTTTCGTGCTGAACATTTTGATATATTATATGTTTTTTTCTGACATCGTATGCAAAAGTTATAGCCGTTTTACATTTTCCCTACACTTTTTACAAAACATGTCCAAATTTAAATTTTTAAATTTTCCTAACTAGTAGATGTGGTAACATAACTACATCTGAAGGATTTTAACTTTTGAAGTTTTTATCATTTTCTTTTGCTTTTTACAAAACTGAAAAGGCGATACACCGGGGAGGGGGGGGGGGGGTAGGATTTAAAAATTGCACCATTAGTATCGGTTCGTGGCACGAACCGGTACTAAAGGTCTCAACCCCATTAGGACTAATGGGATTGAGACCTTTAGTACCGGTTCGTGCCACGAACCGGTACTAATGGGCATCGCACCCTTTAGAATCGGTTCGTGGAACCAACCGGGACTAAAGGTCCCATTTGAACCGGGAGTAATGCATGTACGGTGCCCTCGCCGCTCGAACCGGGACTAATGCTCACATTAGTCCCGGTTCGTAATGCAACCGGGATTAATGCTTTTTTCCGGCCGAACAAAAGCCCTGTTTTCTACTAGTGTATGGCCGGCCTAAAATTCAAGATGGAAGGAGGTAATTAGTGTGCATGATCCATAAAGCGTCTGTTGCAGTTCATTTGTCTAGTATTATGGAAAAAATTGGGGTAGCGGTTTGCTTTGTTGATTTAAGACTATCCATAATGGGAATAACATAGACTAGTAACATATGCATCTTACTAGTTATGTTACTATCTATATAGTGGGGAGTAACATATTTGTGAATCCTTGAGGTGTGCGCTCATGGCGGCGAGGTGGAGGTTGTTGGCCGCACGTCCGTCCAAAAGTTGGTTTGCGCGCCCATGGCTGCACGGTGGAGATGTTGGGCACGGTTAGGTACGATACGGAGGCGCAGGGGGCGGCATGGACGTGCACGTCACCGTCATGGAGGGCTGCTGGGGACGCGGAAGACGACGGCGTGTGGTCGATGTCTACCCCGCACTGGCCCGCGTGCCAGGCTGGCATGAAGACACGCGCTTGCGCCATGGGCGCGTGGTGAGCGTAGGTACCACGGGCCCCATGTTGACCTCCCTGCCTCCGAGTTTATCGGCCTTTGCCGCTGCCGCGGGCTTATAGGTGGCTGCGATTGTCCGCGGCCATGCGGATGGTACGGCGGTCAGATCTGATGTTGGGCGGCCCTAGCTTCGACGTCATCCATGGTCGACCTGATATGGTTGCCCTGATTCAGCTCTGAACGGTTTGGTGGTGGCGGTCTAGATCTGGTTGGCCTGGTGGTGGTGGCTGGAGACTGTGCTGCAGCGACCTCCTGCGGCTCCACGATGACGGTGGCCCCGAAAGGTTTATCTCTCTAGATCCGGTAGTGGACTTTTTTTTAGAGAAAAGGTGTCGGCTGAGCCCGAAAGAGCTCGAACTTAGCCCGACTTTGAAATAACAAAGCCATCAACCGACCAGGATACAAGGGCACCACATTACAAAGGGGATGAATGCAAAGCAAAGCGGAAAGAAGATACAAGGTGCTAGACAGAACAACATAATGGCAACAACCGGAGCCAAGCACACAACACAGTTGCCGACGACTAGCACTACACCTACACCAACTAGCCAACTGGGAGCCCGAGAGGAGAGGAGGGACACCCCGTGCAAGCATTGAGCAGCAACGGCGGTGTTTGAGCGTCACTTCCTTTCTGAAGGCGTTATTATTGAAAAACTGTGTTGTCCGTGTGGTGTTATGAGATAGTTGATGATGCGAATAAGGTTATTACTATGGTCTGCCGATCGCGGATCTGATCGCTTTGGTTTTTTTTCTTTTTACCTTGCCTATGCATAGTTTTGGTCTTATATGACTTTGATTGCCGGCGTGTGTTTTGTGTATGTTGATGTTGAGTGTTTATCTAAGTATGCAGAGGTTGTGGGTGTGTTCTTCGTGTTTGTATCCTCTTGATACTTTATTTTGATTTAACAAAATCCACACTTTATTAAAAAAAAGTCAAGAAGTAGTTACGAACAAATCTTTTATCCGAAACAAAACCGAACTTTTCTAGCACGCACATGTGTGAAGTCTAGTTATGAACAAGTACAGTCCAAACTGCCCACAAAGCTTGTATTCACTTTTCACCATACGAAACAATGAACCCAAATTTGTGAGATTTCACGTTTGCTAACTCCGTTGTGGTGCGTGTTGTAATTTTTCCCAGTGTCCTGACCCTTTGTGAACTTGGTGGTCTTGAGTCCTGTCTGTACATAACCTATTTTCTTCTTTTATCATGATGAGAGAGGGCAAGTCTCCTGCCTCCTTTCACATCAACAAAAATTACTGCTTAGTTTTTTATAAGCTCATCCTCCATAAAGACAACACCCAAATACTGCACTGCCTACCCCCAGGCAATCTCACCACCTGACAGAACTTTTAGAAAGGAATTTCTTACCACATGATTACACTTTCACCACCAGCCACAAGAATGATTTTTTAATCTTCAGGAAAAAAGACAGACAATTACAGCATCAGGAAATAATCAAATACCAACGACAGAGCAAACATCCCAGAAGCATAATCTTTGAGTATGACATTCCAAATCCTTTTTTTTTTTTTTTTGAGGAAAAAAAACACATTTTCCATACTCAGTCGTAACATGTCTTCCAAAGCTTACATACAACACTTTTCATAGGCTAGACAAAACAAACATCCCAGAAGCACAACATTTGAGCATGACGTTCCAAAGAGTCTCTTCTATACTCGGTCATAACCGATCTTCCAAGCATACATACAAGTATACAACTCTATTCATGGGCTACACTACAGAGCTTGATTACTTGAACAAAAGAATAGTCAAACTATGCAAGCTATCCAATTGCTCTGAAAGGAAGGAGTGGAGATTGCACCATCACAATCCAGTCTAGTCAGGTAGCTTTACTCCAAAGAGAATACCTGTAGCAGCTACACAACAACCATCAGCGTCTACCATAGGTACAGAAGGCAAGATCACTGAAAGAACAAGATATTGGTGCAGGGTCATTCTTCTAGGCCTTGCCCATCCACTCTTCCACGTAGAACCGCTCCAGCTGACCATATTTGTGCATTAGTTCTTGAAGGTCCATCATCAACCCAATGAATGATGACTTTATGATCGACTCAATCCTTCTGTCAGTGAACTTCCTGGCAGCCACTAGCCTTTTGAACTTCTCTCCTTTTCGGACTGGAGCTGGTATAAAAACCACCGACTTTGGAAGAATGTGTTTGCTTAAGTTCCAAGCTAATCTGAGAAGACCTCTTGAATCATGTTCATAACGTGTTCTTTCACCGGTTTGAGGATCTTTATAATCATAAGTATCCTCTACATAGAAGTTCTGGAAGACATCCTCCTTCTCCCAATCCGGATGCCGAGCTGTAAGTTCATTAATAATAAGCCAATATATTTCTGACCTTTCTTTTCTCAGAACCTCAAGATGTGCATACAGGGATCCAAAGTGGTTCACACTTTGCCGCGATTCCATGAGACATATGTTATGCACGATTAAGTATTCCCCTGTGCTTGGATCATCTTCCATCAAGCCTATCCACTTCCAGATATCAGCTGGAATAACCTGTCCGCAGAATAAATCCCTTGACAGTATCAGGCCATGTTTAGCATAATCTGCCTCTATGTTCTCCCGTGTACAGTCTGTCAGACAAATAGCCTTCCTGCTGTCAAATCTGACACACTTCCTACTGTCAAGATAAAGATCAGAGAGCTCAAAATTTCCAGCAAAACTTTTGTTTGCCTGATGGACTCTATGCAATGACGTTGTGGAACTTCGGAGGATGACACGTATGTTGATCCCAACATCCACAAAAACACCCCCGTATGCATCCCCAGCTGGCACAAATGCCTCAGTGATGGGATTCCACTCAATATAGTCTACAAGTGATTGAATAACACTCCCATGGCAATGAATGCAGGCAAATGGTTGATCAAAATAGCGTCGATCAAGAGCTGCATCAACGCAACGGCACCTGAAAAAACGTGCAGATGCTATGCTTAGCAATAGTTTCTTCAAGGTCTTACTACTTGTATCACAGCTATAATTTTCTATATTGTAATACAAATATTATCCCTTTTTTGGATCTTCTGCAAATCTAATTTATCACTAGATATGGCCTTCAACTCGCATGTAACTGTTGGCAACACCACAACCAATTTTCTAGTTACTGTTCCTCCTGACCGTAATATTTCTCTAATATTATTTGTCCTTGTGTACTATGGCAGTATGATCAGCAAGCAGTACTTTTTATAGTTAATGCATTTGAAATAACAGTTATGATCACATTAATAACTTGAGCAATAACTCGGAGAAATTTACTGTAAGCATTCTAAACAGATAAATGGGCATTTAGCATTGGGAGTTTTACATTACCTTCTATCACAAGTTTGTCCTTCAATGTCTATATCCATCACAGAGAAATGCCAAGCAGATTTCGAATTTCCCTTCTCTTCCAAGCTCTTGAACCTAATTAAGGACGAAGCTCACTCAAAATGAACCTGCTCATAAATAAAGGGCAAAGGGCAAGAAATAACAGGATTGTTTATAATTACCGTTTGCCAATATCTGATTCTTTTGCGATTTGTTTACTACAAATGTCATAGTGATCATGAGAACCAGTCCTGCTGCCCGTTAGCAAATTGTTAGGCCTGCGAAACAATTCGGTGAAGAAAAGTCAAAATAAATTATAATTTATCATCTGAAAAAAAGAAATTGACAGTGACGATTGGCATTCTTTGTTCATCACTTTATATTATTCATTTCTTTCTGTTTGTGATTCACTGATTCTTCAACCCATATCATTTTCCAGAATTCTAATGGTTATTCTGGACTGCCAAAATTTTGACACTGATATGGAACAACAGTGAAGATATCACTGCATGAGTCATGACAACAATGATGGCATTGCTAAGGGCCCAAGGATGAGGAACTAGGATTTCAGGAGGTTTAGCAATGATCCGTAACCAAGTATTTCTATTGATGGGCAAACAGTTGGGGATAGCCCTATGGAGATAAACAGCAAGTAGTAAGAATGTATAAGAGCAATTAAATAAAGGTGCTCTCAAGATCAAAGAAAGAAGAAGAAAAGATACTATGTAATACATTATAACCAATATAGACTTGAAAGCAATTTCTAATAACTAATCACTATGAGTTAGTGGACCAAGGTCCAATCAACGATCTTCCCTAGTTACTGAGAGCAGTAGGTACGGTTGTCGGCCTTCTCTGTTCCACAATTCATTAATTTTTATAATCTCTATAAAGCACACACCTAGCACCTTAGTCTCCCAGACATTAGTACAAGACATTGGATTACTACAACTCTACAAGATACTAACAGGTATTTGCATGATTATGCGCACGCAAATAAAAACAATGTTTTGTAAGAAGGCACTTCTGGAATAACAGTTAGAGCAATGATCACATTAATAACTGGGGTAACAACTCTGAGAAATTTAGTGTAAGCATTCTGAACAGATATATCGGCATGCAGCATTGGGAGTTTTACATTACCTTCTATCACAAGTTTGTCCAGGAATTTCTATAGCTTTCACAGTGCAATGCCCAGCATGTTTCGAACTGCCCTTCTCTTCCAGGCTCTTGAACCTAATTAATTAAGGACTAAGCTCACTCAAAATGAACCTGCTCATAAATAAAGGAAAAAGGGCGAGAAATAATAGGATTTTTTATAATTACCATCTGCCGATATCTGATTCGTTTGTGATTTGTTCATTGTGATCATGAGGAACAGCCCTCCTGCCCACTAGCAAATCTTTAGACCTGAGAAACAGTTCAGTGAAGAAAAGTTAAAATAATTTATCATCTGAAAAAAAGTTGACAGTTATGATTGGCATTCTTTGTTTATCACTTTAATTATTCATTTGTGTCTGTTCGTAGTTCACTGATTCTTCAACCCATAGCATTGTCCAGAATTCTAATTGTCATTCTTGACTTCCAAATTTTAGCTACTGATATGGAACAACAGTAACGATATCACTGCATGAGTCATGACAAAATTCATTAACTTTCTAACTAAGGTGAAACTAACAAATTTTAAAAGGCGCCCGAAAAACGACAACAGAAATAGAACATATGATTCAGCCAATTTAAAACTAAATATGCTTGTGAACTGAGAGAGAAATCTAAATTGTAAGTGTAATTCTGTTGCAATTACCTTGTGTTATGATTTAGTCCTCTGTTTGTCATGTTCTCCCTTTCTGAAGCATCACCAAAATGTGTTTTATCATGTTCCAGAATAGCAGCTCTAAAAATAGTGCAGAGAAGTGACGTCAAAATTAATTATGACAAAGAGCATACGTAAGTGTCTGTCTTGTATAAATACATGCTGCTCTACTCCTATGATGAAAATAAAGCAGGCTATGAATCTCAGAAGTTCTTATTTTCTGAGAAAAAAAATACTGCAGGTAAACATGCTCATGACATCATTGTAGCAGAGGCCGTCCTGCTGCATGACATTAATGCTAAATTCTAATGTAAGAGAATTCACAATGTTATAACAAAGAAATTTGCTGCTAGTGTCAGCAGCACTTTCAATACAGGAACATGTTTAAAGAAGACAGTTCTTATGGAAGCAGTAAAGGGGAGCCACTATGATGCATGTATAGATCGTATTCAACTCTCTTCCATACAAGATGTTATACCATCATATTATAAATTCTTTTCCAGGCATGAATTTTTTTCCTACCAGGATTACAACTAAACAAACTCAGGGTAGTGTATAAACAAGAAATTCTTATAATCTCTATAAAGCACACACCTAGCACCATAGTCTCCCAGAAAATAGTACAAGACATTGGATTACTACAACTCTACAAGGTACTAGCAGGTATTTGCAATTACCTTGTGTTATGATTTACTACTCCTCTTGTCATATTCTCCCATTCCGAAGCATCACCAAAATGTGTTTTATCGGAGGGGGCCCGGGTTTTTAAACAAGGCTAAAAGGGAAAAAAACAAAAACCCGAAAAGGGGTTTGAGGGCCCGGGAAAGGTTAAGTTTAAAAATTTTGTGGAAAAAACAAGGAAAAAAAAGGGGTGGGGAAATTTAATTTAAACTTTAAAAGTTGGGGCTTTGGTTTTGGGAAAGGTGGGTTTAAAAGAGGTGCCCCGGGGGGAAAATTTTGGGGGATTTTGAATTTATTTAAACCAAAGGAAAGGGAGTTAATTTTTTACTTGAATGGGAAATTTGGGTCTTTTTCCTGAACTTCAATTTTTTGAGTGTGAAGGGGGTTAAACTCCTTTCCCATTTAGAAATTTGGTTTTGAGGGTTTTGGTATATAAAATTTTTAACCCAATTTCCCGGGGTTTTGGAAAAAAGGGCAAGGCCCCGAAATTTGGGGATTTAAATTAAGGGCCCGGGGAAAAATTGGGAAGGGGTGGGGGAGTTTAAGTGGAAGGGATTTTTTAAAGGGGAAAGTTTGGGGCCCCCCTCCTTTTTTTTTCCCCCCCGGAAAGGGGGTCAGACCGGGATCCCCTTCCCCTCCTTTTGGGGGTAAGGGGATCTTTGGGTCCGACTGGGAGGGCCACCTGGGAATTTTTTTTGGGCCCCCGGGGACCTTTCCCCTTTTGGGGCCCCCCCGGGCTTTCCTTTTGGGGGCCCCCGCAGCCGGGGGACGGTTTTAAAACCCTCGGTTCCCGTTGGGAAACCCGTTAAGGGGATGGGGAAAGGGAAAAGCCCCGGGAACCCCCAAACCCCACAAGGGGGAAAAAAAAATTTTTTTGGGGTTGAAACCCCAAAGGGCTTGGTAAAAAGGGTTTTTTGGTTTGATCCCTTTTTATTTTTAAAAGGAAACCTTTTTTTTCCCTAAGGGAAATGGGTTAAACCCCTTTCTTTTAGGGAAACAAAACCCCCAAAAAAGGGGGGGGAATGGCCCCAAAAAAAGGGGGGGTTTGGGGAGGGGATTTAAAAACCCTGGTTTTAAGGGGGCCTTTGGAAAGGGGACCTTTTGGGGGGGGGGTTTTTTTCAGCCCTTCATTTGGGAAAACCTTTTTGCTTTAAGGGTTTGGGTTGGGGGGTTGAACTTTAAGGGGGTTCCCAAAGGGGGGGAAATTTTAAGCTTCCCAAAGGGAATTTTAAACCCTTGGGGGGTTTTTTAAGGGTATTTTAGGGAGTTAAAATTTTCGGGGAAAGCTCCCAAAAAATTTGGGCCCCCTTGGGGGGTTTAAAAGCAGGAAAAGGGACAAATTTGGGGGGACCCGGGGGGGGGTTTTTGGTTTGGGTGGGAAAAACCCCCAAAAAAAGTTAAACAAGGGCCCGGGAAAGGGTAAAATTTTTGGGAAGGGGGGTTTGGGTGGTTTTAAATTTTTTCCCCAGTTTCCCGAAAAGAAGGGAGGTTGGTTATTTTAGTGGCCAAAATTGGTTTTCCCCGAGGCCCAAAATTTTTTTTTGGGTGGGCGGGCTTTTTGGGGTTTTGAGGTTTGGTTTTGGGAAAGGGTTTTCTTAACCCCGTGTGGCCTTTAAAATGAGGCCCCTTTTCTTTGGGAAGTTTTTGGGCTTTTGGGCGTTTTGGTTAAAACCAGAGGGCCCCTTTTTGGTTAAATTTACAAAAATTAGTTTTTGTTGGATATTTGTTTTTTTGGGGGGCCCCAGCCCTTTAAAGGCCCAAAAAAGGGTCCCTTTTTTACCCCGCCAAAGGGGAGGGGAAGCTTTTTCTTTTCCTTTTGAGGAAAATGGTTGTTTACAAATTAAAAACCCCTTTTTAAAAAAAATTGGCTTAAAAAATTTTTCTTTTAATTTAAAAAAGGGGCAAATTTTAAAAAAAAAAATTTAAGGGTTTTAATTTGGTTTTTCTTTAAAATTTGAGGGCTCTACTTTAAAAACAAATTTAAAACCCCGAAGGGGTTGGGGGATTTAAATTTGGGGGCCTTTAACTGGGCGGTTGGGGGGATGCTTTCAACAAGGGTTCCGCAAAAACGGGTCTCCATTTGGTTGGGCCGAAGGGGGTTTTTTTGGGGGGTTGGGAAAAATTGGTTTAAAAGGGTTGACCAAAGAATTAAATTTTTTAATTGGCCGGGAAAATTGGGCAAGTTTTTGGGGTGTAAAATGGGATCCCCAAAAAGGAAATTGGGCCCAAACTAATTTTGGGTTTTTCCCTTTGGAATTTTAAGTTTGGGAATCAGGGAAGACGAAGGGGAAAATTTAAAAACACATTTAAATTTGGGGAAAAGGGAACCAAACCCCAAAAAGAAAGACCTTTGTGCCCTTAAAAAAAAAACCTTAGAAAACAAGGGAAGGGATTTTTTGGAAAGGGGGCCAAAAGGTTAAAAGTTTGGGGGACTTCAAATCCGGGGAAAACCAATTTTGGGGTTGGAAAGCTATTTTGGGGAAATGGGCCCGTGGGGGTGGCCTAGGAAAAGGGTTTTGACCTTTTTCCCACCCCCAGGGAACTGGGTTTTTGGGTTGGGGTCTTTTAAAATCAGGGGGGGCCGCCCGCCCAAAAGAAGAAATTTTTATTTTCCCGTGGGGGGGAAATTTTTTTGGCGAATTGGCTTATTGGTGGAAAGGTTAGGGTGCTCGGAGGAGTTCTTTTTGAATCTATGTAATAAATCGTGAAAATTATTTGGGAGTGAAAATTGAAGTTGGATCCGTTTTGTTACTTGGGGTGTTTGGATGCAAAACGTTTAATCGAGTTAACAAGGTTTAAGTTGCAATTGGGGAACAATCTAAAAATGAAACTTGGGGGAGGAGGCCACTTTTGGAATCATACATTCATCTTTGGAAATGAATGGTTTGACTAAAGGGGAAAGAATATTTCATCTTTGAAGATGAAATTCAGATATTGTATTATTCTGAAACTAAAGTGAGGCTCACTATATCATAACAAAGAACCTTAAAGAGAATAAGCGGTGGAGGATCCCCTGTGAAGACTTCTAAGTTAGCCAAGGACAGATGTTACGAGAGGGTACTCCCCCGTGGGGTTCCGAAAACCGTCTCCTAATTGTTTGGTTAGCCATGTTGATGTCGGGTTTACATGGGGGGGTTATAAGAATTAGTCTGAGATAAGTTGACAAAGGATACGAGCTATTAAAGTGGCCAAGGAGGCCACTCGTTCGTCCTTGGGGCTGCTTGGCGGGAAATTAGGTCTCAAAGGCTGTTGGACCAAACGTGGTTTTAATTGGGCTTTGTGAATGTATTGGCTATAGATTTCTAGTAGTGAAATCGAGTGACATGAAGGTGGTACAATTATGGAGTCTAAAGGCGCTACATTCTTTGAGATATTTTCCCCATGAGAGATGTACAAAGCACTTCTAGACAGGAATGCAGGGAAGATTTTCTTGAACCAGCCATTGATGGAATATTTTATAATCCCAAACACATGATAAATCCGAGGAGGATAATGAGGAATCCTTGGTAGGGAAGTAGCGACAAAAGGACGTAAAAACCTTTGGTTGATGATTTCTTCATATACCTCGTGGAGGATAATCCACTTCTATTTGAAGCATATGCATCTCCGAAGCTGACTTCTTGGAAGGATGCGGGTGGGAGATGGATTCCATTCATGGCTACGACTTGGGGGAAGCTTCTTGAAGCGTCCTTATGGTTGCAAACCAATTGGGATGCAAGTGGGTTGTTCAAGAAGAAGCTTAGGTTGAGGTACAATAGAAAATTACAAGGCTAGGGCTTGTGGCCAAGGAGCTCCCGAGAAGAAAAGAAGAATTTCTTGACACTTATTCAACCGTGGGGAAACGACCACCATAAAGTATTTCTCGTTCGGGCCTCCCCACAAGGTTCTCATCAACGGATGGATGAAAGGCGGCTTTAGCGGAGAGCAAAGGAGGAATCCTATAGCAAAGCTGGGTTTGGTGGATGGTCGGGAAGAAGTTGTAAGTTGGTGAAATCTTTGTTATGGCCAAGACAAGGCTTAACTTAACAAGTTTAATGAAGCGTTGCATCTGGGCTTTGTTGTTAATAGCCGACAATGGATACTATCCTATTGCGAAGGGTTATTTTTTGAGTGATGACATCGAATTTGGGACTAATCAAGTTACAGGAGGAATTGCCTTTGGCCAACTTTGAATGAAGGACTTGAGTGGTGAGTTTCTTGCATCAAGCTTTGAAGATAGAGGTGGGATTCATAGAATCCAATGTAAGGTTGAGTCTTTTGAATTGGATGAACCTCTAAACCCATTGTCTAGGTGCGATAAATCAAAAGGCACCTTAGATCAATTGGATATCAGTTGTTGTTAACCCAATAGGGCATAGGGTGCATCCATTGTATTGCTGGGATTGTTTAAACGGTGAGAATTGGGGCTCTGAGAGAGTTATGATTAAGTTACATGCTATGGCTACATTAGGTGTCTACTTGAAGGGTAGGTGGAATTGGTCCGATCTTGATGAGATGGAAGGCCCGGGGTTATGTTTTTTAGGGGTCTGTTCTGAGGAGTCTTGAAGAAGGATCTTACAAGTCGACATGGCAATTCCATTAGCATCGGGGCAACGCAGAATCGAGTCTTGTGGCTTGCGGTGGTTGAAAGGGCGGCCTCCTTATGTGTGCTAAATTTTGGTCAAGTAAGAGTTCAAGGAAATGAAGTCCAACTAAATGATTGAAGCTGGTGAGAATCGGGAAGCGTTATCAAGGGCAGTCTGCCTTCACTAAAGGCTATCACTGTTGTGAAGATATCATAGGGGTTGAACCCAATGAGTTCCTTTGCCCAACCTTGTGTGGGTCCGTAGTAACACGGAAACAACGGTTGAGCGGAAGAATTTACTAACCCACCTTGGGATGCTATTCGGAAGCTGAGGAAGGATACTTCTTAAGGTTCCAAGGCATAGCATAGCAAGTGCTATCCCTGGCATCTTTGGCCACCTATTGAGATGCTGGTACGTCTGAGATGGTGACCGAACAGAAAGGGATGTCAATGCTCAAGTCGGCCTTCCACCTCGTGTTGGATTGTGGTAAATTCTTCTAAACATTCAGGCTGTCCATTTGTTGTAAGGATTAAACTGGCTAGTGAGTCAACCTAGTCGTTAGAGATCTTGGAATCAAAACGTGTTGGAAAAGCAATGGCCTGAATCTTGGGGATTTTAATAGAGATGGCTTACCTTACAATTCAAAACTCTAAGGGCCTGTGGGGTGAAAGTTTGGATTTGTCCCCTTGAAGGGGAAAGGTTGGAGTGGTTTATAGGACTTCCTATGGATGGAGCTTAAATGACCCCATCCTATTTGCTTCGACCCTAATGGTTCGGAGCGAGTTGACAGCCGAGTCACTCCTATCGCTCTGGCGGGAAAGGCGGAAGAGCTTTGGGTGGGGCATACTGGCGTGATCTGGGCAAGCTGGCTTGGATCCAATCTATCGTGGCCATAATTGTGGGTGCCAACCTAGGGCAGGCATTCCGCTAGGCATTGTTTTGCGCTTGGCCCGTCAATGGTTAGCGTACAGTTTGGGAAGGAACTCAACCAGTTGGATTGTCAAGAGAGCTTAGGTTTTAGGTACGATACGTGAATTGTTCCTTGTCATTCGCACCACCATGTCGAAGGACTTGCGCCGAGGCACCGAAACCGGGGAGCATGGCTTGTCCAAAGACTCTGGCGATTGGAGGTTTCGTTCCCTCTCGTGCGTACGACTGCGAATGTAGAATTTCACATGCAGTACTGCTTTGAAGATAATGTCGTAGGGAAATGGTTATGTCATGCTCATGGAATTAGGAAATTAATGAAACGCCTATTTTTCAAAAAACCAATGTGAGGATTTTGAATGGTTTTTTTGTTGAACGTATTTCGGTACTTAGGGAAAGGACAAACCACTTATAGGCCAAAGGGAAGCGGGACTCAGAAGGTGCTTGAGGAGCTTAAACCTGTGTGCTGGGAAATGATGAGTAATGGTTATGCTATTTCTGTGCGGCTCCAAGGACTTGTGGGTCTGAATCAAGTTGGGGCTCGTGGGGCAGTTATTTGACATTCAAATGGTTGAAACTCTTATGGGCAGTCATGGTTATGCATTGAAGGGCGAGTTCTTTTGACATTCTTGGTGTTGGCGGTCGATCTGAAGTTTACGGGAAGGATCGTGGTGAAAACGTCGCATGTCCGCCATCTAGAAGAACCTAGTTAGTGGCTCCCTTCTATGTAGAAGGGTTTAAGTTGTATTGAGTCTAATAAATTAGTTATTCTGAAATATGGACTATTTGTTGGAAAGGGTTATGAATGCGGAGGCATGTTCCGCCTTTCTCTTGCGATCTATGTAATAAATGTGAACAATATTCATTTGAGTGTTAATGAATCTAAGTATGGCATTCACGTCTTTGTCACATTAGTTTGGTGTTATGTGCGGCTAGCAAAATCGAATTTAATCCGAGTTTCACTTTAGCCAAAGGTTCTAAGTGCCATTGTTGTACAATCTAAACAACCTCATAAGCCTCACAAGGGCGGAGGAGAGACATAAGCATTTGGAACTCATACATTCGATCTTTGTGAGATGAATGGTGTGTTGACTAAAGGTGGAAAGAAATATTTCATGACTTTGATAGATGATTCCACTAGATATTGCTATGTGTTCTTAAATACTAAAGATGAGGCTCTACACTACTTCAAAATCTATAAAGCGAGTTGAGAATCAACGAAAAGAAAATTAGAGTCCGGTCAGATCGTGGTGGAAGTACTTCTCGAAAGAGTTTGATGCCTTCATGCGGAACACGGTATTATTCACAGAGGGCCTCCTACTCACCCAGTCAAGCGGGGTTGCCGGCGGAAAAAGTACTCTAACTGATTTGGTTAACGCCATGTTAGATCGTCGGGTTTATCAAGGCATGGTGGGGGAGCTATAATGACATCATGTCATGTCTGAATAAAGTTCCGACAAAGGATAACGAGATCCTCCTTATAAAGTGGACCAAGAGAAGGACAACACTCTCGTTTACGTGCTTGGGGCTGCTTGGCGAAAGTTAATGTGCCGATCCCCAAAAGCGAAGCTTGGACCAAAAGCGTGTGGTTGTTAATTTGGGCTCTGTGAATAGTATTGGCTATAGATTTCTAGTAGTGAAATCGAGTACGACATGAAGGTCGGTACAATTATGGAGTCTAAAGCCTACATTCTTTGAGATATTTTCCCCATGAGAGATGTACAAAGCACTTCTAGACAGGAATCGAGGAGACTCTGAACCAGCCATTCGATGGAATATTATAATCAAACACATGATGAAAATCCGAGGAGGATAATGAGGAATCCCTTGGTAGGGGTAGAGACAAAGGTTAAAGACCTTTGGTGATGATTTCTTCATATACCTCGTGGAGGATAATCCCACTTCTATTTGAAGCATATGCATCTCGGTGACTCTTTGGAAGGATGGGTCCGTGGAGATGGATTCCATCATGGCTAACGTGACTTGGGAGCTTCTTGAGCGTCCTTATGGTTGCAAACCATTGGGATGCAAGTGGGTGTTCAAGAAGAAGCTTAGGCTGCGGTACAATAGAAAATTACAAGGCTAGGCTTGTGGCCAAAACTCGCCGAAGAAGAAGATTTCTTGACACTTATTCACCGTGGCGGTGACCACCATTGAGTATTACTCTCGTTGGCGGCCTCACGGTCTTCTCATTCATCGGATGGATGTTAAGGCGGCTTTCTGAGCGGAGAGCTAAAGGAGAAATCTATATGCAACGACTGATGGCTTTGTGATGGATGGTCGGGAAGGAAAGGTGTGTAAGTTGGTGAAATCTTTGTAGCTGAGACAAGCGCCTAAGCAATGGCATGACAAGTTTAATGAAGCGTTGACATCTGTTGGCTTTGTTGTTAATGAGGCCGACAAATGTGTATACTATCGCTATGGTGGGGGCGAAGGAGTTATCTTGTGTTTGTATGTTGATGACATCTTGATATTTGGGACTAATCTCAAGTTGATCGAGGAGGTTAAGTCTTTCTTCTCGAAACAAGGGATCTTAGGGGAGTTATTTAAACCTTTTAAGGTAGGGGGTTCAAGAACCCTTATTTGAAAGGGTTGGCTTTTGGATTTGGTCAAACCATTAAAACCATATGATTCTGTTGCTGATTAAAGTCAAAAGGAACAAATCTTAGAATTCCAGGGCCCCTTCTACGGCCCGGGGCTGCATTTTTTCAAAAGGCAGTTTCCAAAGGGTGATGTAATTGGGGCTCTTGGGATTATGTTTAAAGGTTTAATATGGACTAAAACGGATAGTCGGTCAATATGGTCAAGGCTCTCTTTGAGAATCCCAGGGGAATGTTTACCTTGGAGGGGTTGCGGGAATCTTGAACAAGCATCTTAAAAATCACAATGAGAAATTAAAATTAGAAACTGGGTGGGGCGAGAAAGGCCAGACTTTGTGGATTCCTTTTTCCCCCCTTTAAATTGACAATCCATTTTTGGGGGGTTGGGAAAATGAATCCAACAAAACCTAAGAAGAATTGGTTCTTGAGCTGGTGAACTTGGAATTCAAGGGTAAGAAGGGGATCCCTTATAAAAGGGTAAGTGTTGTGAAGAACGCAAAGGGAGAGGGTTGGACCCACTATTCCTGGAGAACCCAACCATTGAGGAATCCCGTGGGGAACGGCAACCGGTGGTGGGGGGGTTTTTACAAACTTTGGGAATCAATACTTTGAAACTGTATGGAAGGGAGTTTAATTGTTAAAACTTTATGGAAAGAGCACCCTAGCATTTTGGAGAACAATTTATGACCTTTCTGGTCCGTTTGGAATTGGGGGATTTACAAGCTATGGGGAGGGATAATTGTAAGGGGGTTGACACCTCATATTGGATTTTAAATTCGGGGCGAAATTAAGGCTTCCTTGTTGGTTTGAAGATGAAACTTGGGGTGGGGCCCCAAAATGGGTTTTGAGATTGGGGATATCAAATTTTGGAAAAAGGAAAAGTGGGAATTGGTGGGGATTTTAAAAAATGGGTTAGGTTTAATTAATTTAACTTAAGGGCCCTGAGGTCTCAAGTTGGTGGGGTTTTCCCACCTTGGAAGGGAAGGAATTGGATGGTTTAAAAGGGTTTCCCTATGCATTGGGCTTGAGAAGTATCCCTCGTTCCTATTCCTTGCCTCCCCACCCTCGGGCCTTGCAGGGGGGTTTGGGCAGGTCTCCTTTTTTTCCCGGGGGGAATTTTTTGGGGGGGCCTTCGGGGTCGGACAGGGCTAACGCGTGGGATACACATTGGGGAAATTTGTGGGGAACCCAACAAAGGGCCTTCCCCGGAGTTCCCCTTTTGGGGCCCCCGGTTTGGTAAGGTTGGGGGAAAGAATCAAAAACCCCTTGGATTTGGGAAGGGATTAGTTTTGGTAATACGGGTTGCCAATCTCTCCCCCACCAGCACCGGGGACCCCGGGAAGGGAGGGACAAAAAGGGCCGGGACCCTTGTACCGACCCCGGTGGCAAGGAACCGTTTTTGGTTTTTCTTTACTCTGGAATGAATTTTCACTATTTAGAATGCTTTGTTTAATGGTTTTACAATGCTTTCAGTCATCTCTGAATTTGGAAAAACAAAAGCCATTTTCTTTCAATCCAAAAATTGTGTTAGGAGTTTTGAACGGTTTTTCGGCCCCTACGGGGGGGGGCCAAAACCCTTTTCCCTGGGGTTGGGGGGAAACCCTTTTAAAAAAACCCCGGTTTTGGGCGGGGAGGGGTTTTAATTTTAATTGGGGCCAGGTTTGGGATTCGAATTAATTGGGGGAAAGGGGGATGAATTTGGAGTTCCACTTAAAGTGGGAAAAGTTGGGGGTATAGAAATTCTTTTAAGGGTTGAGCTTTTAAGTTTCGGGCTTTTTCGGGCTGCTTCGCAAGCTTCCCACGGGGCTTTGCCAATTAAAAGGGCGGAATTCTTTTGGGGTTTTGCAGAGGGAGCTTGGGGGGCTATCGGAAAAGGGGGGAACAAGGCCAAATGGGCTGGGGCCCCAATTCCCGCCCAAGGGGGCGGTGCCAACTCCGCAAGAAGAAGGGGGCCCAAAGGCGGGTGGGGCGCATTTGGGTTAGGAACTTGGGAACAAGTCCCAAACAAGATGAAGAAGGCAGGCTAAACCAATTGTTTGGACAACAATTTAATTGAGGCATTTTAGGACAGGGCCGTCCAGTTTGGGAAACCAGCAGGGTTTAGGTTCGCTTTCTTGTTTTCTTCTTACGGCCCGTAAGTCCTCTTATGGGGAATGGGTGAGTGCTTTTTTTGTTGCCGTCATTAAGTTTATTAAGGATTTGGGGAAACTGCCATTCCCCATCAAAAACCTAGTTGTGGTTTTATTGGGGTTTTTTTTGGTTTAAAAATTGTTTTAAAAGGACTAGGTTGGAAATTTAAAAATGTTCCGCCTTTCTTTCGGTCTTGTAATAAAAGGGAACAATTTCTTTGATGAAGTTAAGAGGCTTGTTTTGTCCTTGTTTCGGGTTATGGGGCTGAAAATCAATTTAAGGTTTCACTTTGGGTTCTAATCCATTGGGGTCCAAAATTAATAAAGGGGGAAAGAATGGTTGGAACTCTAATTGACTTTTGAGATAATTGGTTTGTAAAGGTGGAAAAATATTTCAGATTTGAAGTGTTCCCTGATATTGCTAGGTTTCAAAATTGAGAGGCTTCACACTTAAAATCAAAGGGTTGAGAATCAATTGAAAAGAAAATTAAGCAGGGTTCAAGGGGGATACTTTGAAAAAGTTTGAGCCCATGCAAAGGTTTAATTCCGAGGGCCCCCCCCACCCGGAAGGGGGTTAAAAAACTTAAGAGGTTAAAGCCTTTAGACCGGGGATAAAGGCTGGTGGGGGGTATTAAACATTGCAGTCCCAAAAAGTTCCGACAAGGCAGTCATCCTTATGAAAGTGGACCAAGAGGGAAAACCTGTCTTATTTGGGGCTGTTTTTTTGGCCGTCCCCAAAAGGGTTACCAAAAGGTGTTTGGTTTAATTTCCTTTTTTTAGGCATAGTTTCTTAGGAAATGGGGTTGGGTTTAGGGTCTAAAGGGTACTTTTTAGGATTTTTCCCCAGAGAGATGTCGCCTTCAGAGGAATGGGGGCTCGAAGTTTGTGGTATTTAAATCAAAAATAGAAAATCGGGAATAATGGAATTTGGAGGGAAGAGCAAATTTCCTTTTTGATTTTTATAATCGTGGAATAATCCCATTTATTTAAGATTGATTATACTCTTTGGAAATCGGTTGGGTGGTTCCAATGGAAAATTGGGAGTTTCTTAGGCCCAGGTTCAAACCATTGGGTGCAATTTTCAAAAAAGCTTAGGCCGGGAAAAAAAGACAATAGGCTTTGGCCAAACCCGGGAAGAAGAAATTTTTAACTTAAGTGGGGGAAACCACCTTATTATTCCTGTTGGGGCCCTGGTCTTTATTCAAAGATGGTTTAAATTTCTGGGGGGTAAAAAAAAAAAAACGATGGTTTGTGTGGAGGTCGGGAAGGTGGTGGTTAATTGGGAAATTTTTATCACGAGAAACCCCCTAACAAGGCAGGTTTAATAACTTGAATTGTTGGCTTTTGTTAAGACCGCGTTTATCAGCATGGTGGGGAAGGTTATTTGGTTTTGTATGTTGATAAGAAGGGACTTTAAGTTGACAGGAGGAACTTTCTGCTAGCTTTGGTGGGATTTAGTGGCGATTTTCAACTAAGCTTTTGAAAGGGGTGGGTTAATGTCCCATTATGTTGAAGGTTTGAGTTTTTGGATAGGCTAAATCTAAACCTAATTCTGGTTTTCAAATAAAAGGGTAAACAATTAGAATTCCAGTTGGCCTCCATCAAGGTAAAATCCACATTAGAAAACCGAGAAAGGGGATTCTTGGTGCCGAGAAATGTTACTGGGTTAATGAATTATACCTTGGGGATACCCTTTGAAGGGTATAGTGATGGGGGATCCGTCTGGAGATGAACCACAACTAGGAATTGACTCTTGGAGGTTTGTTTCAACTTGAAACAAGGGTTTAAAAGATGCTGGAAGAAAATTAACAATTAGCCTGGGTGGCAAAGTGGCCGAAAGAGGCTTGCCATTTAAAAGCGGTTGGCCACCTTTGAATTACTCCGTTTTGTCAAGGTAAATTCAAGGAAAATGAACCCAAAAAAGAATAATTGAAACGGAAAATTGGAAAATGGATGTGGGGAATTAAGGGTAAAATCTGGGAATCCCTTAAAAGGGCTACATGGGATGAAGGTAAGGAAGGGTTGAACCCTTTGTGGTGCCAACCATGTGATCAATCCTGGTGGAAAGGAAAAAGGGGTGGTGGGAGGAATAATTTTACTAACCCATGTTGGAGTAATCTTCGGAACTTGGAAGGAGATTTTTAAGTGCCAAGGGTTATTGAAACAAGGCTTTTGAAGATTTTGGAAACAACCAATCCCTTTGTTAAATTTGAGTTGGGGTATTTAGCAACTCTAACACATGTCTAATTGTCCAGAGGGCCTTGTGGTCTAGATTGTGGTCTTCTTGGCTAAGCAAATTCAAAGTTATTGGGTTGTAAAGGGTAATACTTGGTCTTGGAGAATTCGGTTCCTTGAAGGTATATAAAATGTTTAACAAAGGACGCGGGCCCCGGATTGGGGGGGTTTTAAAATGAGATGGGAGAGCCCAATTGAAATTGTTTAATCTTGGGCCCTTGGGGCTGACAAGGTTAAGATCCCACCTTGGAAGGGAAAATTGGATGGTTTTAAGGGATTTCCCCATCTTTGGACTTGGGTTGACCCCCTTCCCCCCTTTCCCTGCACCCCTAAATCAGGGGGGGGAAGAGCCCACCACCCTTTTTTTGCGTCGAAGGGGAGTTTTGGGGGGGATATCGGGCGGATCTGGGTCCCAGGGGGGTTCCCCCGTTTTGGAACGCACAAAATGGGGGCCCCTAAAAGGTTTTCCCCCCCCATTGTTCCCGTTTGGGGGCCGAAACCGGTTGGGGAGGGGAAACCCAAACCCCCTTGGGTTTGGGGAAGGGATTGTTTTGGTGGTCCAGTTTTTTTCCCGTGCACCCCAACGTCGGGAAACCGGCCCCGGGGAGGGGCCCGAAAAGGATCCGGCTCGTCAGCCAACTATGGCAGGGGGTCGCTTACCTCTGGTTTTTTTTGTAATTGGCGTAAGCACATTCAGCATGCTTTGTTAGTTTGATGTTATAATTGTTCAGTAGCTCAATTTTTTCTTTAATTTAATCAAAAGCCATTTTTTAAACCAAAACCTAATTGGTGGGGTTTTAATTTGGTTTTCTTTGCCTTAAATCAGTTTCGGGCATTTAGGGGGAAAAAATTTTAGGGCCGGGTTTGGGGGGGGTGTAGGGGCCCCCTAAAGGGAAAGGCTTTAAGGAGGCCTTTTTTCCCCCTTTTGGCGGATTGGGAAAACTGAGCATATTTAATGGCGGCGGACTTTGGGGTTCGTCAAGGGGGCTGGGCGGGGGCAGATGAAAAGACAGCCACGATTGGGTTAAAACCGTCTTTTGGACGGCCATAATAATATGGTTGGGCTTGGCCAAGCGCATTCGGGGTTGTTCGGGCTGCTTGCTGCTTCCCAATTCGGAGGAACTTTGAACCGAAACTCGACGGTTCTTTGTGGGGAGAGGATGGGTTTGAGCGAATTCAACAAAGGCTCGCCGGAAAAATTAAAACCACCTAGGTGCACGGAAGAACCCACCCAAACCCAAGGAAAGGCGGGCCAATGCCCTTTAAGAAAAGGGAAGGATTGAAGAACAAGGGAAATCTGTTTCTTGTGGTTATGGAACTTGGGCCAACAAGTGAAACAATTAAAAGAAGGGAGGTCAAGGTTAAATATTTTAGAAAATAATGGTTTTTGGAATTTTTTTTATTTCATTTCCCCACCATTGGTGGGTTTAACCGTTGTTCTTGGCGACTTTCGTTTTCTTTTAACCCCAAGGGCCTCTTAGGGGTGGCCGGGCGCTTGGGTGCAAAAATTTAAGGAGCTTTGGGGTTCGTCCCGCCATTGAAAACCTGTTATGGCTTTCTATGGGAAGGGTTTGTTGGTTTATCTAAAAAGTTTTTGGGCTTTTGTTGGAAAGGGTTATAATGGGGAAGTTCCCTTTTTTAACTTGTAATAAAATCTGAAAATATTCATTTAGGTTAAGTCTAAGTTGGATTACGGGAATTGTTTGGTGTTATGGGGCCAAAATCGAAAATGGCACTTTACCAAGGCTAATCCTTGGGTTGTCAATTCAACCTAAAGTACAAGGACAGGAAAAAAAAATAAGACTTTGTGGGAAATGGTGGTTTGAAAAGGGGAAAGAAAATTTTCAGCGTGGATTAAGAAGAGTGACTTAAAAAAAAGATGAGGCCTCCTACTTTCTTGGGAATTGGAACAAAAAAAAAAAAGGGATCCGGCGGTGTGGGGACCAAAAGAGTTTGATGCCTTAATCCCGGTATTTTCAGGGGGCCTCCCCCCCCGAAGGGGGTTCCGGGGCCACTTAATGTTTTTAACGCCAGTTAGTCGTCTTTATGGATGGTGGGGGAGCTATAATGACATCATGTCATGTCTGAATAAAGTTCACAAAGGATAGAGATCCTCCTTATGAAAGTGGACCAAGAAGGACAACACTCCGTCTTATCTTGGGGCTGCTTGGCGAAAGTTAATGTGCGATCCCCAAAAGCAAGCTTGGACCAAAAGTGGTTTGTGTTAATTTGGGCTCGCTGTGAATAGTTTGGCTATAGATTTCTAGTAGTGAAATCGGAAACACATGAAGGTCGGTACAATTATGGAGTCTAAAGGCGCTACATTCTTTGAGGAATTTTCCCCATGAGAGATGTACAAAGCACTTCTAGCAGGAATCAGGAGACTCTGAACCGCCATTCGATGGAATATTATAATCAAACACATGATGAAAATCGGGAGGATAATGAGGAATCCCTTGGTAGGGGCAAGAAAAAGGGTGTAAAGACCTTTGGTGATGATTTCTTCATATACCTCGTGGAGGATAATCCCCTTCTATTTGAAGCATATGCATCTCGGTGACTCTTTGGAAGGATGCGGTCCGTGGAGATGGATTCCATCATGGCTAGGGACTTGGGAGCTTCTGAGCGTCCTTATGGTTGCAAACCATTGGGATGCAAGTGGGTGTTCAAGAAAAGCTTAGGCTGCGGTACAATAGAAAAGTACAAGGCTAGGCTTGTGGCAAACTCGGAGAAAAGAAGAAGATTTCTTGACACTTATTCACCGTGGCGGGACCACCATTGGTATTACTCCGTTGGCGGCCTCCAGGTCTTCTCATTCATCGGATGGATGTTAAGGCGGCTTTCTGAGCGGAGAGCTAAAGGAGAAATCTATATGCAAGACTGATGGCTTTGTGATGGATGGTCGGGAAGGAAAGGGTGTAAGTTGGTGAAATCTTTGTAGGCAGACAAGCGCCTAAGCAATGGCATGACAAGTTTAATGAACGTTGACATCTGTTGGCTTTGTTGTTAATGAGGCCGACAAATTGTATAAGCTATGGTGGGGAAGGAGTTATCTTGTGTTTGTATGTTGATGACATCTTGATATTTGGGACTAATCTCAAGTTGATCGAGGAGGTTAAGTCTTTCCTTCTCGAACTTTGAGATGAAGGATCTTGGAGTGGCTGATGTTATCTTGAACATCAAGCTTTTGGAGATGATGAGGTGGGATTACAACGCAATCCCATTATGTTGGAAGGTGTTGAGTCGTTTTGGATATTGGACTGCAAACCATCTCAAACACCATATGATTCTAGTGTGCTGATTCGAAAGTCAAAAGGCCAGCTATAGATCAATTGAGATACTCTCAGTTGTTGGTTCCTCCTTATCTAGGGGCCAGCGACTAATCGCATTTGCTATTAGCAAAGGCGATTGTTTCAAACGGGTGATGTACATTGGCGTGCTCTTGAGAGGTTATCGTTATCGAAAGGTACTATGAACTATGGACTACACTATGGATACCGTCGGTTTGAAGGGTATAGTGATGCGAATTGGATCTCGATCTGATGAGAGAAGGCCTGGCGGGTATATGTTTACTCTTGGAGGTGGTCTGTTTCTGGAAGTCTTGCAAGCAAGCGATCTTAACAAGATCGAAAAAGCGTTAAACATTAGACACATCGGGTGGCGACGAGAATGGCCAGATCTATTGATGGACTTGCCGATGGTTGAAAAGCGGTTCGGCCATCCTTGAACTGTGACAATCAAGCAGTTATTGTCAAGGTGAAGAGTTCAAGACAACATGAAGTCCAACAAACACATAAGAATGAGATTGAAAGCTGCGGTGAGAAACTCGGAGTGATAGCGTTGGATTATATCAAGCGGCTAAAATCTGCAGATCCCTTCACTAAAGGGCTATCACGTGTTGTGATAGATAGCGCATCAAGGGAGATGGGTATGAGACCCACATGAGTTGCCATGGTAGTAACCCAACCTATGTGATCGGAGATCTGAGGAAAAGAAGCGGTGGTGAGGAATAATTTCTAACTCCGTTGGAGATGCAATACTTTGAGCTGTATGGAAGGATGACTCTTCTTAATGTGTTCCAAGGCTTATATGCATAAGCAAGATGCTATCCTAGGGCGATCTTTGGAGAACACACACCTATATGAGCCCATGCTGGTCACGATCTATGAGATTGGGGTGATCTCTAGCAAGCTCATGAGCAGGCCGGAGTGTGACTAATATGCTCCACCGAGGGTGACCTTGACAGCCTCGTGTCAGTGAGACTTGTGGTGAAACTTCTTGGCGTAAGCCCGACAATTCAAGGCATAGTCCATTGTTGGTTGTGAAGGAGTGTAACTACTTGGTCTAGGTGGAGCTCAACCTGTCGGTCTCCTTGAGATCTTTGGTATATCAAAACAGTGTTTGGAACAAAGGACAAACTGGGCCCCGAGATCTGGTGGGGATTGTTGAAATATGAGATGGGCCTAGAGCCCATATGACAATTCAGATTTAATCTCTAAGGGCCCATGTGGGTGGCATGACAAGGTGGTGGGAAGTTTAGTCCCACCTTGGAAGTGGAAGGAGTTGGAGTGGTTTATAGGGACTCTCTCCCTCATGCTATTGGAGCTTGAGAAGAGATGAGGCCCTCGCGCCTCCTCCTCCTCCTTCGCCTCGCCACGCCACGCCTCGTCACGGCGCCCGCGGGTGCAGGATTGAGCGAGCGAGCTCACTCCTATCGCTTCTTTTGCGGTCGAGCGGAGAGTCTTTGTGGGTGGGGCCCGCGATCGTGGATCATGGGCTACCGACTTGGGCGTGGGTTCAGCCCACGTCTCTCCTGTGACCGCGCATATATATGGGGCGCTGCCAACTAGCCGCACGAAAGCAGGCATCTCGCCTCCACGCCCGCATTGTTCCTCTGCTGCTGCTGCCGCGGCGCTCCGTCCGTTCACGTTACGGTTGTGGGAAGCGAACCTCGAAACCACGCCTCTCCGGATCTGTCACGGGGAGAGGCGATGGGTTTTTGGTAGCGACTCTTACTTTCGCTTCATTCATCGTCCGCACCTTCCATGTCGACCGGCGCTTGAGCGTGCCGCGCTGAGAAGGCGAGGCGACAAGAAGACCGCCGAGATGCGCGGCTGCTGTCACCGCCACCACCGCGCATGGCGATTGGAGGGTATACATCGCTTATCCCTCTCGTGTTTCTTTCATTGTAGTACTAGCGATATCGTAGATGTTTCTACTATGTCGTAGTACATGCTTTGTTAGATAAATAATCAGTATGTTATCAATGCTGTTCATGTCATGCTCATGATTTATTCATGGATTAATTTAATCGGAAAACTGCCTATTTTCTTATCAATCCAAAAACCTAATGTGTGTAGGAGTTTTGAATTCTGGTTTCTTTGCTGCCTTTGAAACCGTCACCGTTTACGAGGGCGTACTAAGCGTTAGCGACTAAAACCACCTTATAGCTCCTGACCATGAGCGTGTTACAGGTGGCGGTGTGACTCCACGAGGCGATCGCTCTGAGCAGGAGAAGAGGCGTTTAAGGAGGCCTTTGTGGTGTTCCTCGGGGCAGTTCTGCGTGATTGGAGATAAGCTGGTTGATGCATATTTACATGTGCGGTCTGCCAGAGACTTGTGGGGCGCTCGAATCTAAGTTCAGGGCTGCCCGACAGGAGGCAGATGTATATTATAGAGCAGTTCCGATTACAAGATGGTTGAAAACCGTCTGTATTAGAGCGGCTCATGAGATAATATGCATTGTTAAGCTTGAGCTTCTTAAGTGCGAGTTCTGGGCAAGTTTGTCATGCGGGCTGCATAATCGCTAAGCTTCCCAATTCACGGAGGAACTTTGCCACCACTCTGAAACATCGGGCGTGAATTCTCTGTGGAGGATGTCATTGGCCAGTGTGTTGAGCAGAATTCAAAGGCAAGGACTGCATACGGAAAAGAATTGAAGGAACTGTGGCCAATATGGTGCATCGGAAGAACTCCAGTTCCCAAGCCCAAGGAAAAGAGCGGTGTCCAGCAGTGCCGACTTTAAGAAGAAGGGTAAGAAGACCTTCAAGAAGAACAAGAAGGATGAGGGCTGCTTTACTTGTGGTTATTTGGAACATTGGGCCAACAAGTGCCCAAACAAGTATAAAAGCAAGGCAGGACTCAAATCATCAATATGATTGTGAGCAACAATGAGAGTGGTGCATGCAGATGATGAATTTATTTGTATTTTCGGTTTGGCCGTCCACCGATTGGTGGGTAACCAGAGTGCAGGTGTTCATGTGTCTTGACATTTCATTGTTTTCTTCTTACCGAGGCCACGAGTCCACGGAGTCTTGATGGGAATGGCATGAGTGCTTCTGTTCTTGTTGGCGCAGTCGAGTTTACTTGGGAAGGATCGTGCTGGTGAAGAGCGTGCAGCATGTCCCATCAAGAAGAACCTAGTTAGTGGCTCCCTTCTATGTGAGAAGGGTTTAAGTTGTTCGAGTCTAATAAATTAGTTATTCTGAAATATGGACTATTTGTTGGAAAGGGTTATGAATGCGGAGGCATGTTCGCCTTTCTCTTGCAGATCTATGTAATAAAGTGTGAACAATATTCATTTGAGTGTTAATGAATCTGAAGTATGGCATTCACGTCTTTGTCACATTAGTTTCGGTGTTATGTGGCTAGCAAAATCGAATTTAATCCAGTTTCACTTTAGCCAAGGTTCTAAGTGCCATTCGTGTGTACAATCTAAACAACCTCATAAGCCTCACAAGGCAGCAGAGGAGAACACTTAAGCATACTTTGAACTCATACATTCTGATCTTTGTGAGATGAATGGTGTGTTGACTAAAGGTGGAAAGAAATATTTCATGACTTTGATAGATGATTCCACTAGATATTGCTATGTGTATCATTAAATACTAAAGATGAGGCTCTACACTACTTCAAAATCTATAAGGCGAAGTTGAGAATCAACGAAAAGAAAATTAAGCAGTCGGTCAGATCGTGGTGATACTTCTCGAAGAGTTTGATGCCTACATGCGGAACACGTATTATTCACGAGGGCGCCTCTACTCACCCAGTCAAGCGGGGTTGCCGGAAAAAACCGTACTCTAACTGATTTGGTTAGCATATGTTAGAATCGTTTATCAAGGCATGGTGGGGAGGCTATAATGACATCATGTCATGTCTGAATAAAGTTCGACAAAGGATACGAGATCCTCCTTATGAAAGTGGACCAAGAGAAGGACAACACTCTCGTGCCGTGCTTGGGGCTGCTTGGCGAAAGTTAATGTGCGATCCCAAAAGCAAGCTTGGACCAAAGGCGTGATTTGTGTTAATTTGGGCTCTGTTGTGAATAGTGTTGGCTATAGATTTCTAGTAGTGAAATCTGAGGTACACGACATGAAGGTCGGTACAATTATGGAGTCTAAAGGCGCTACATTCTTTGAGGACATTTCCCCATGAGAGATGTACAAAGCACTTCTAGACAGGAATGCAGGAGACTCTGAACCTGCCATTCGATGGAATATTATAATCAAACACATGATGAAAATCCTGGGAGGATAATGAGAATCCCTTGGTAGGGGCAGAGACAAGGGTATAAAGACCTTTGGTGATGATTTCTTCATATACCTCGTGGAGGATAATCCACTTCTATTTAGAAGCATATGCATCTCCGAAGCTGACTCTTTGGAAGGATGCGGTCCGTGGTGGATGGATTCCATCATGGCTAACGGACTTGGGAGCTTCTTGAGCGTCCTTATGGTTGCAAACCATTGGGATGCAAGTGGGTGTTCAAGAAGCTTAGGCTGACGGTACAATAGAAAAGTACAAGGCTAGGCTTGTGGCCAAGAACTCGCCCGGAAGAAGAAGAATTTCTTGACACTTATTCACCGTGTGGAATGACCACCATTAGAGTATTACTCTCGTTGGCGGCCTCTGCGGTCTTCTCATTCATCAGATGGATGTTAAGGCGGCTTTCTGAGACGGAGAGCTAAAGGAGAAATCTATATGCAACACGATGGCTTTGTGATGGATGGTCGAGGAAGGAAAGGTGTGTAAGTTGGTGAAATCTTTGTATGGCTGAGACAAGCGCCTAAGCAATGGCATGACAAGTTTAATGAAACGTTGACATCTGTTGGCTTTGTTGTTAATGAGGCCGACAAATGTGTATACTATCGCTATGGTGGGGGCGAAGGAGTTATCTTGTGTTTGTATGTTGATGACATCATATTTGGGACTAATCTCAAGTTGATCGAGGAGGTTAAGTCTTTCTGTCTCGAACTTTGAGATGAAGGATCTTGGAGTGGCTGATGTTATCTTGAACATCAAGCTTTTGAGAGATGATGAGGTGGGATTACATACGCAATCCCATTATGTTGAGAAGGTGTTGAGTCGTTTTGGATATTGGACTGCAAACCATCTCAAACACCATATGATTCTAGTGTGCTGATTCGAAAGTCAAAAGCACAGCTATAGATCAATTGAGATACTCTCAGATTGTTGGTTCCTCCGATATCTAGCGGCGCAGGCCTGACATCGCATTGCTATTATGGCAAATGATTGTTTCCAAACGGGTGATGTACATTGGCGTGCTCTTGAGAGAGTTATCGTTATCGAAGGTACTATGAACTATGGACTACACTATACGGATACCGTCGGTGCTTGAAGGGTATAGTGATGCAGTGGATCTCGATCTTTGATGAGATGAAGGCCTGGCTGGGTATATGTTTACTCTTGGAGGTGGTGCTGTTTCTGGAAGTCTTGCAACAGCGATCTTAACAAGATCGACAATGGGCAAATTAACAACATTAGACACATCGGGTGGCGACGAAGATGGCCGAGATCTATTGATGGACTTGCCGATGGTTGAAAAGCGGTTCGGCCATCCTTATGAACTGTGACAATCAAGCAGTTATTGTCAAGGTGAAGAGTTCAAGGACAACATGAAGTCCAACAAACACATAAGAATGAGATTGAAAGCTGTCGAAAATTGAGAAACTCGGAGTGATAGCGTTGGATTATATCAAGCGGCTAAGAATCTGGCGAATCCCTTCACTAAAGGGCTATCACGTGTTGTGATAGATAGCGCATCAAGGAGATGGGTATGAGACCCACATGAGTTGCCATGGTAGTAACCCAACCTATGTGATCGGAGATCCGTGAAGTAGGACACAGGAAAACAAGCCGGTGGTGAGCGAGGAAAGTAATTTTACTAACCCACTCCGTTGGAGATGCAATACTTTCGAAAGCTGTATGGAAGGATGACTCTTGTCTTAATGTGTTCCAAGGCTTATATGCATAAGCAAGATGCTATCCTCTGAGCGATCTTTGGAGAACACACCTATATGAGCCCATTGCTGGTCACAGTCTATGAGATTGGGGTGATCTCTAGCAAGTTCATGAACAGGCCGAGTGTGACTAATATGCTCCACCGAGGTCAGCCTTGACAGCCTCGTGTCAGTGAGACTTGTGGTGAAACTTCTTGGCGTAAGCTGACAATTCAAGGCATAGTCCATTGTTGAGTTGTGAAGGAGTGTAACTACTTGGTCTAGGTGGAGCTCAACCTAGTCGGTCTCCTTTGAGATCTTTGGTATATCAAAAGCAGTGTTTGGAACAAAGGACAAGCTGAGGCCCTGAGATCTGGTGGGGGATTATTTGAAATATGAGATGGGCCTAGGACCCATATGACAATTTCAGATTTAATCTCCTAAGGGCCCATGTGGGTGGCATGACAAGTTGGTGGGAAGTTTAGTCCCACCTTGGAAGTGGAAGAGGAGTTGGAGTGGTTTATAAGGGACTCTCTCCTCATGCTGTTGGAGCTTGAAGAAGAGATGAGGCCCCTCGCGCTCCTCCTCCTCAACTTTCCGCCATACCATGCGCTACAAATCGCACAACGCCAGCATTTGAGATTGAGTGAGCCGAGCTCACTCCTGTCACCTCTCTTGCGGTCAAGCGGAGAGTCTTTGTGGTGGAGACCCCACGATCTGAGGCGTCCGGATCGTGGGCTGCCGACTTGAGCCGGTTCAGCACGTCTCTCCTGTAGCCGCCCCTATGTGCGCTTTCAACCGCTGCCCGCCACAACCGGAAGCATCTCCGCCTCCACCCTTGCATTAGTTCCTCTGCTGCTGCTGCAGCTCAATCCATTCACAGCGTGCAGTTGGCGGGAGAAGCGGTCCTCCAGGCCCGCCTCTCCCGGGATCCATGTCTGGGAGGGGAGAATAGGATTTTTTGAGTAGCGACTACGCGACTGCGCTTCCTGTTCATCTCGTCCGCACCACCTTCATCATCATCATGTCGTCGGCCGTAAATGTGCACGCTTGGAGAGAGCCGACTTAAGAAGGCAGCTGAGGATGCAGCGGCTCTTGTCTCCGCCACCACCACCGCATGGCCGATTGGAGGGTATACGCCGCTTATCCCTCTCGTGTTTCTATCTGTTGTAGCAGTACTAGCGATGTGCGTGGATGTTTCTACTATATAGTAGTATATGCTTTATTAGAATGTGTAATCAGTTATGTTATCAATATTGTTCATGTCATACTCATGATTTATTCATGGATTAATTTAATCGAAAAACTGCCTATTTTCTCATCAATCCAAAAACCTAATATGTGCCTGGAGTTTTGAATTCTGAACTTCTGCTGCTGAAAGCGAATCACCCGTTCGGGAGGCGTACTTTAAGCGTTGAGACTAAAACCACCTTGTAACTCACTGACCATACAACGCATGTTACAGGTGCGTTAACTGATGACTCCACGAGGCAATCGCTCACGAACGAGGAGAGAAGGCGTTTAAGGAGGCCCTTGTGTTCCTCGAGGCAGTTAAAGCGTGATTGGAGATAAGCTGGTTGATGCATATTTACATATGCGTCTTGCAAGGACTTGTGGGGGCCTTCGAATCTAAGTTGAGGCTGCGAGACTGGGGCGAGATGTATATTATAGAGCAGTTCGATTACAAGATGGTTGAAAACCGAGTCTGTATTGGAGCGAGGCTCATGAGATAATATGCATTGTTAAGCTTGAGCTTCTTAAGTCTGAGTTGGAACAGGATTTATCAGCGAGGCTGCATAATCGCTAAGCTTCCCAATTCTGGAGGAACTTTGCCTCCTCTGAAACATCGAGGCGTGAATTCTCTGTGGAGGATGTCATTGGCCATCGAGTGTTGAGCAGAATTCAAGGGCAAAGGACTGCTGCGGAAAAAGGTGAAGGAACCATGGCCAATATGGTGCATCGGAAGAACTCCAGTTCCACAAGCCCAAGGAAAGAGCGGTGTCCAGCAGTGCCGACTTTAAGAAGAAGGGTAGAAGACCTTCAAGAAGAACAAGAAGGATGAGGGCTGCTTTACTTGTGGTTCGTTGGAACATTGGGCCAACAAGTGCCCAAACAAGTACAAGAAGCAAGGCAGGACTCCAAGTCTGTCAATATGATTGTGAGCAACAATGAAGTGGTGCATCTGAGTGCAGTAATTTATTTGCTGTATTTTCGGTTTGGCCGTCCACCGATTGGTGGAGTCGACACAGTGCAGGTGTTCATGTGTGTCTGACATTTCATTGTTTTCTTCTTACCAGGCCACAGTCCAGGTCCGTCTTGATGGGGAATGGGCGAGTGCTTCATTCTTGGTGTTGCACGTCGATCTGAAGTTTACTTGGGCAGGATCGTGCAGGTGAAGAGCGTGCAGCATGTCCCGCCATCAAGAAGAACCTAGTTAGTGGCTCCCTTCTATGTAGAAGGGTTTAAGTTGGTATTGAGTCTAATAAATTAGTTATTCGAAATATGGACTATTTGTTGGAAAGGGTTATGAATGCGGAGGCATGTTCGCCTTTCTCTTGCAGATCTATGTAATAAAGTCGTGAACAATATTCATTTGAGTGTTAATGAATCTGAAGTATGGCATTCACGTCTTTGTCACATTAGTTTGGTGTTATGGCGGCTAGCAAAATCGAATTTAATCCAGTTTCACTTTAGCCAAAGGTTCTAAGTGCCATTCGTGTGTACAATCTAAACAACCTCTAAGCCTCACAAGGCAGCGAGAGGAGAGACATAAGGCTCTTGGAACTCATACATTCGATCTTTGTGAGATGAATGGTGTGTTGACTAAAGGTGGAAAGAAATATTTCATGACTTTGATAGATGACTCCACTAGATATTGCTATGTGTATCTTTAAATACTAAAGATGAGGCTCTACACTACTTCAAAATCTATAAGCAGAAGTTGAGAATCAACTTGAAAAGAAAATTAAGCGAGTCGGTCAGGATCGTGGTGGAAGTACTTCTCGAAAGAGTTTGATGCCTTACATGCGGAACACGGTATTATTCACGAGAGGGCGCCTCCTACTCACCCAGTCAAGCGGGGTTGCGGCGGAAAAACCGTACTCTAACTGATTTGGTTAGCGCCATGTTAGATCGTCGGGTTTATCCAAGGCATGGTGGGGAGGCTATAATGACATCATGTCATGTCACGAATAAAGTTCCGACAAAGGATAACGAGATCACTCCTTATGAAAGTGGACCAAGAGAGGACAACACTCTCGTGCTTACGTGCTTGGGGCTGCTTGGCGAAAGTTAATGTGCGATCCCCAAAAGCGTAAGCTTGGACCAAAAGCGTGGATGTGTTAATTTGGGCTCTGTTGTGAATAGTGTTGGCTATAGATTTCTAGTAGTGAAATCTGAGGTACGACATGAAGGTCGGTACAATTATGGAGTCTAAAGGCGCTACATTCTTTGAGGACATTTTCCCCATGAGAGATGTACAAAGCACTTCTAGCAGGAATGGGAGACTCTGAACTGCCATTCCGATGGAATATTATAATCAAACACATGATGAAAATCCTGAGGAGGATAATGAGAATCCCTTGGTAGGGGCAAGAGACAAGGATGTAAAGACCTTTGGTGATGATTTCTTCATATACCTCGTGGAGGATAATCCACTTCTATTTGAAGCATATGCATCTCGAAGCTGACTCTTTGGAAGGATGCGGTCCGTGGCAGATGGATTCCATCATGGCTAACGGGACTTGGGAGCTTCTTGAGCGTCCTTATGGTTGCAAACCATTGGGATGCAAGTGGGTGTTCAAGAAGAAGCTTAGGCTGCGGTACAATAGAAAAGTACAAGGCTGAGGCTTGTGGCCAAGGCTCGCCGAAAGAAGAAGAAGATTTCTTGACACTTATTCACCGTGGCGGAGACCACCATTGAGTATTACTCTCGTTGGCGGCCTCCACGGTCTTCTCATTCATCGGATGGATGTTAAGGCGGCTTTCTGAGCGGAGAGCTAAAGGAGAAATCTATATGCAACGCTGATGGCTTTGTGATGGATGGTCGAGGAAGGAAAGGTGTGTAAGTTGGTGAAATCTTTGTATGGCACGAGACAAGCGCCTAAGCAATGGCATGACAAGTTTAATGAAGCGTTGACATCTGTTGGCTTTGTTGTTAATGAGGCCGACAAATGTGTATACTATCGCTATGGTGGGGGCGAAGGAGTTATCTTGTGTTTGTATGTTGATGACATCGATATTTGGGACTAATCTCAAGTTGATCGGGAGGTTAAGTCTTTCTGTCTCGAACTTTGAGATGAAGGATCTTGGAGTGGCTGATGTTATCTTGAACATCAAGCTTTTGAGAGATGATGAGGTGGGATTACATACG